>LPNX010186668.1:102315-135059 GCA_001517045.1 Pseudotsuga menziesii
AAATCTCAAATAAAAACGTCTATAGACTTAAATATGTTAAACATCTATAACCTTATAATGGACCCCATACCAATGGTTAAGACCTCCAAACCTATCTTTGGACCATAGTAGTGTCTATAGAACTATCTCTTGTCTAGAAATATTCATAACGGTTCCTATATGACCATGGTCAATGGCTCCTGGATAATCTGCAATGCATAAAATGGACTAATGGCACATATATCCCATATTAAGGCTAAATGTCCCCTTTAAAGGGAATGTGTAGCAGTTTAAGACTTGTTTATGTTACACTATTGTCCCATTACCATGGTTAAGATCTTGAGACCCATCCTTAGTGCATAAAACCTCATAATGATACCCATATCCCACTAAAGGCCAAATATTCCATCTATAAGGCATGTGTGTTGATTTAGGGACTTATTGTCTACTCTTCCATCACTATAGTCAATGTCCAATGACCCATCCCTCCAATCCAAAAACATATAATGGCACCCTTATCCCATTATAATACCATTTAGACTCCTAATATTCCATCTAGATAGTCTACGGGGTGGCTCATGGCCCAACATTACATTAGTTAAGAGGCGGGGGGCAGGGGGGGGTCAAAGGAGGGAGAGGAAGCACTTGAGGGAGAGGAAGCTATTATGGGAGGGATGAGTAGGGGACATATATGGGGGGAATGAAGGGAGGAGAAAAATAAGGGGAAGAGGGATGGGTATGGGAGAGATATGAGGGGGGGATGGAGGGAGGAAAAATATAAAGGGAAGGGATTGGTGTGAGGGGAATAAGTATAAGTATTAGGGACAGCCCTAGGGTCTTAGACATTGTGAAGGGATGAAACCTCTACTTTAGGCCTTAATTGAAGCTTCTAGGCATCTAGGACCACCAATAACACCTTAAACCACCATATGTTACCTCTTGAGGCCATTCTTAGGCTTATGTGTGGGCATTGACACCATTAGGTTGTTTTAATCACTAATGATGGGTTTAGAGACCTTTGACATGGTTGAGTGATCGTGAAACCCAATTGATAGACACTAAAGGAAGCTTCCATGGATACAGAGGAAAGAATAATTCCTCAAGCCACCACACATGACCTCTCTAGGGGGTCTATGGCCTTAGATTAGGGATATGCGATTGATTGGTGATTTTGTTTACAGTAGTTATGGGTCTTGGGGCCATATGCATGGAAATGGAAGGAAACCCAAGCCTTCGGCCCTAAATGAATCCTTTAGTCTTTGAAGGTCAATACAGACACTTCAAACTTCCATGGAGGTCCTATTGATGATATCCCTACCCAAAAACTGGGGATAATCATGCAATCGAGAGGTTTTAAATAGTAGACATGGTTCTCAAGGCCTTACACATGGTTTGCGAAGTAAACCCAAGCCTTAGTCCATAAAGGAATATTATATCCATCCAAGGAATAAAATGATACCTCAAATCACCTCACATGACTTACAAGCACTAGCTATGGGTCATGTGGCCTTCCTTGTTGTGGGAGTAGACATTAGGATTGTACTATAAAAAAAACTTCTAGGAATCCATGAACATGAAAAAAAACTCAAAACACCAGCCATGACCTCTTCAAGTTACCCTTTCCTTCGAGTGGTGACATGGATGTCACTAGAAGGTTTTGGATAGTAGATATGAATCCATGGGTCTTGGACATTGTTAAGGTAGGAAACCTAGGATTTGTACCATAAAGAAAACTTCTTAGAATATAGTTTTAAGAATGAAATTTGATCCACCATACTTGACCTCATGAGAATATCCTAGACATAGTTGTGGGAGAAACCCTTAGTTGTTCCCGGGCACAATGTATACATCGTGGAGCCTCAACATAGTGGAGAGATGACACCTTGGCCTTAGGCCCTAAAATATTCTTTTGTGTGTCCATGGAAAAAAAACAATGCTTCGAAACAACATAAATGATCTCGCAATAGTGGATGTGTTGGTACCATTAGGAATAATTTAGAGCTAGATATAAGTTTCGAGCTTAGATAAAGGTTAGGAAATAAAACTCAATCATTAAGTCTAAAAAGCATCTTCTATGTCTTAAGCGTCATGAACAAGTGCCATGGTCAAGCGCCTTGAACCTCCAATAATCTGACCTCATTATCCACAACCATTCACAAATTTTAGGCTAAGCGTCGTCCTTTTGCCACACTAAACTGCTTTGGAGGGGCCAATAATTACCATGATCTTTTCATTTTAGATGGGGTTTCTCCCAAAGACTATCCACTTGGTATTTACTCTTTTTTACACTCGTACCTTGCTAGTTAATAAAAAATGGATATGCGATATGAATAAGGTATAACGCATATGCATGTTTTTAAAATTTAATAACTCGACGGAAATGAGGTTTGGCATTATGTTCGGAATTAGCTTCGAACTACCGAACCTATTGACTAGGACAAATAAACTAGGGCTATTGCCTGTCTTTTATAATTCTATCAAGATGCTTAGTTTCGATGGCATGTTTTTCTTTGACAAACACAATATTTTTTTATGAAAATTTAGAATATTGTAGAGTACGATCTTACGATTCTGAATATTACATTTTTTCCTTCAAATGCATGTTTTAATTATTTATTATTATTTTTCTAAATGATACACGTTAGTTTTCGAAAATAGATACATCCATTGTTTTTTATATAAATTTTGATTGCCTTTACCATTTGCCAAGAAAACCATATGGTGCACTAGAAGAGAGAAATATCTATAATATTATATATATAAATCAAATATTTCATTAATTTTTTCCTCTAAAGTGTTGCACCCACACAAAACATTTTCATTTCCAGCTTTTCTGACTTCAATAATTAATAAATAAATAAATAATTCATGAAAAATTATAAATAAATAGTGTTGCACTAGGCCCATATGTCCTTTACATGTATGCAATATTTTATCCAAAATTGACATCATTTACCTCATATATTGCTGCACCCGCACACACATATATGCTATGATGTGTTGAAATTTTGAAAACCCAATTTCACAGAAACTAATTTTGTAATCATTTACACACATTTTTTCTGCATAAATGTTATATATTGTGAAAGCTAATAGAATTAGATATCTTTTGTCTTTTTACTTCATCTTCAAATACTTTAGGGAAGTACCCCTAATTCTCACCTAAAGTCATAGGTTCCAGGTTTTTCCAGTATTATGTGGCATCTAAAGTGTCTTTAAAGGAGTCCATGATTGTAATTGGGCCCTTATCTCTTTCACCGGTGATAAATGAATCCTAAATGAATTATTGAGAAATATATGGTTTGTTTTGGTTATGTTTATCTTTAAGATCTTAAAACTTATTTTAGGAATTTTAATGAAGTCTTTGAAAGTTATAAAAAATGTATAGTAAAATCATGTAGTATTTAATCTACACAACAATTTGGATAAAATGAAGTATGTATGTGTGATAACGTCACTAATGTTAGTCAATGTGGTTTCTTTCTTTCTCTTTTATCGAAAATATACCAAAACAAATTTTGTTTAATTCTTTCTCTTTTCTTGAAAATATACCAAAACAAATTTTGCTCAATCCTATAGGGTGGTAAATTGATGTATCACCTCGTTATCTAACTAATAAATATTGTTAATTTTTCATTCTATGTTTTTAAATGCTTCAACATTGGAAATAAAGTTCAAACTCATGACCTCATAGGAAGCAACACCCACTTAAGATACATGAGCACATTCTTCTTGTTAATTTTTCTATATTTGTTTCAAATTTTGATTTTTAATATTTTAAATATAAAGAAACTTAAACCTAATTGTTTATAAGATAGAATGCAAAACAAAAAGATGAAAGTCACTAGGGAAACAACGTAACTTATCTACGATTTAATGGAAACAAGGTTACCGAGGTTAAATAATTTGATGTGTTAAACAAGTAAGTAGCAATAAAACATTATTGTTTCGTTTTACTTAAATAATAAAATAAATGGTTAACATAAAAGGTTAATATGTAATTTGTTTTAGTAAAATAATTAAAGGTTAAGTTTTATACTTAAAATTCAAGTTTGTTAGGTTGCATTATATATTTATAATTAAGTTATTTAAAATTTAAATAGTTTTTTTTGTCAATGATAAAAATTATAGACGTTAATGTTATTTAGGGTAATGATTCTCACTATCGATAAATATCTCTTTTAATAATACGAGTTGATCAAACTAATAAAAAATTACTTATTTTATTTTCAATCATATTGATTGTACATTGTTTCTATGGTAGAAGAGGAAGGTTATATTTTCCAAATTTTGCATTAATTTTATTTATTCTAAATATATTATTCAAGTCATATTTAAAATGTTTCATATTTTTTGTGAGCTAGAGGAATCGACAACGACGGCAGTGTCTTACTCGCATGACATGCAATCTTTTCTGATGACTACCATTATAGCCCCTAGGTACAACCAGCTGGGGGATCAACCTTTGTGTGAATTTTGTCGAGACTCGAACCGCTGACATGCTTAACAACATGTACGCCTTAATAGAACATGTAGTTCCCAATTGGCCTACATCATTGCCCCAATATATTGTTTCATATTAAGGATGGTGGAAGTATTTTTTAATTGAAGTAGGTACATAGGTTTTGGGGGGAGGGGTGTTACATGAATGGTAGGAGGTTTTTAGTTAAGAAAATTGATGCCTAAACATAGGAAAGATCAATGGATCGACACAAACAAATGATCAAATGTAGCTAGAAAATTCATTTGGGATAAATATATCAAATCTACATGAGAAAATAATCTCCCATACATGAATAAGATCTTACATCATTATTCTTACAGATATTTTTAAATTCTTGCACTAAGTTCATGGCATTGTTTGATGGTGCATCGGTACCCAATCCATGGATGAAAGGGTTTGATATATTACGTGGTTTTAATCGCTCTATAGTCGAATTTATTATTGCACTCTCTATTGTTATTGCTATTGTTTCCATCCAAATGCATGCCAAGTGAAGGAATGCATTATGGAAAATGAATCAATGATAACCCATGGCTCTAAAAAATTGGAAGAGGGTCTGCGCTTAGTAATTTATCCATAGAAAGACATGTATATTTTCCTTATGCAACCTTTCCAATTGAAATATCACCACATACTTTCTAGGTTGGCCACCCCATTAAACATATAGAAGAGAATATGTTTAGTGTTGTTGAAGTAGGAAATTGTTCTTGTTATATGGGCATGGACACTCTTATCCATAGCAACATATTTTACTTCAAAATGTATTAAGGACTATGCTAAAGAGTCTAATTGACTCTTTTCAATGAAAAATTCAAGTATGTTCCAAAAACTATATATTGAAATTCAAAATTAACTAACATTTGCTAAGTTTAAAACTAGACCTTAAAATCTATAGCAATAACTAAGATTGTGGAATTTCTACCTCTATTCTAGTGCATTATGTGTATTATAATATTAACCCACGAGACTCATATGCCCCTCTTACAACATAATGCATTTTTTCTATTACAGAAAAATGACGATTTTATTAATATATGCGAAAACATAATACAATGATAGAGTACAAGTAAAAAATAACTCATTTCTCCCTAAAGGACATTATGAATGCTCCTAGGTTGGATGGAACACTTCAATCAAAATCTCTCACATCTTTCCTAAAGATAATTTCTTTCAGTATGAATGATAAGAAACAAAAGAATGGATTATTGGGTAGATTACTTGCCTAAATTTTATTAGATTGAAAATATTGATAGATAGAAAACACATTTTCATAAAAATTCAACGAGATTACAGATATCAATGATAAATAGTTTTAGCAAAAATTAAGTCAATTTTATTTTCTCCTTTTCAACTATTTGACCCTCCAACAACAAATAGTTTTAGCAAAAATGAAGTCAGTTTTATTTTCCCCTTTTCAACTATTTGACCCTCCAACAACAACTTATTGACCTATTATTGCACCATTTTGAGGCAATTTCTAGCATTAGTCCCTCCCTTTAGGCTAGCAGGGACTTGTAACGTTGTCATTTTAATTAATTTGATCAGGATGTCACATGCTTCATACACCGTGTCATATCATATCAACAATATCATCATTTTGTTTTATAGATACATCATGTCATATCATATCAAGAATATCATTATTTCATTTTTTCAATATAAGATTTAGGGAAAAAATCAACTTGAGACCTGTCTAATGCCATGTCTATATAACTAACATAGATTCATCTTAGAAGGGGATCTATCAAGTGCTGAGAGGGATCAAATATCTTGAGGTGTAAAACCTTCCTCAACATTTGCATTTTTTGAATCAAGTGTGTAGTCCAATGTTTATGGTATTATTATTATTATTATTATTATTATATATATAGGTAGATATATTATTGTTCTAAATGTTTTAAATCTAATTTGAGTTGACATGGTATTTTTTGTAATATTCTATTATTTTTTATAAAAGACATATGTCAGCTCCACAATGAGCAAGGAAAGAGTTACACATCAACCTTTTGGGTTGTAGAATGTGTCTCTTCGGCACAATTAATTAACAAAGGTGATTGACATCAAAATTAAATCTCCCCACCACCTTGCATCCTCACCCATAACATTTGGGGAGGCTCAATATAAATGGAAAGAATTCATTTGTTAATCATCATTTTTGCTTTGTTGCATTTGTTATGTCTCATTTTCAAGATACAGTGGAATATAATGTTCTTTCATTGGATTTTGTTGCTCTCATATCGGGGCATCCTTACTAGTTAGATTACAAAACCATCTATGATGCAGGTTTGAATCAATATACTTTACTTCAAGGTGAAAAGGGTTTCAAGTGTAGAAGTGTTATTGACATAATCCCACAACTTATTATTGGTCATGTAGAAGTCAAGCATGTATAACGTAAGAAATGCCACCATTAAATTATGCCTGGTGCATATAATCAAACGAAATATTGTAGTATAGCAAGTAAATGTATTTAGACTTTGTTAGATGATTATTAGGATGTGTTTAAGGTGCATCAAGGTTTGTCCACATGGAACAATATTAATTAATGATGATGGTGATTAAAATCCACTAAGACTAGCTTTGGTCTATCAAACCTTAAGAAGGATAATACTTGGTTTACTTTAAAATCTTGTTCATGTGCTCAAAAAGCTTTCCAAAATCACTATAGTTTTGGCAAGTTAAGAGGTTATAAAGTTTTGTATTGTAGAAAATACTATGAGACTTGGATCTAATGTGGGTATAAGCAAGGCACTCTAAGAGAAAGTGATTTTGATCCTCAACGCTCATAGACTCACGTAGATGGAAAACCCTTTCCGCCCATGGAGTTTTAGGAATATACCAATGCTCTGTTTTGCTATGGATTTCATGAGAGTTCGTTCTAATCTTGGCTATATTAATTTTCTTTCGTGAGCTAGTTACTACCAAGAGATACTTCTGATCTCCCAAGATAGGATTAATGACCTCCTTATAGTATCTTAATTTTCTCTTAACTACTAAATTTTTCTCACACAAGAATTTCTCTTTAAACTTAGAAGTAATAATATTTTTGACATTATCAATGTTCTGCAAATTGTGGTTTTCATCAATGCCCTAGTGGTTTAACGAAGCCATGATATTGGTGGCCACACACCTATTCCAATGGACAATTGTCCATTGTGGCAGTTTCCTAGTTATTTTTCTACGATTTTTCAAGTCCCAAACTTTTGAGGCCATTTTGAGGCACTAAATGACGTTTTTTGGTGATTCAGGGGGCAAATGGTTTCCATCAGCATACATTTGGCTGACCAAAAGTTGTAAATATTATATATACCTTTCGAACGAGCTATCGAATGGCCAAATCAGAGATCGTATTCAAATGTTATGACCCTGGGAAGTTGACTGTTCAACTTACCACCTTGAGGCCACAAACTTTATGACGACTCATCTTCTAGGGTTACGTTTTGTACTTTTGGGGTTCTCACCCTCATTATTATTATCTTGGCACGGATGAGCATAGCAACGACATCTCTTCTCAGAGATAGCTACCACCATTCTAGCAATTGTATTACAGTCTGTTCTATTTCTGCAATTTAATAGAATATGTGTTTATTGTATCTCTATTATCTTTGCAAAATGTCTGTTATTATGACTCTGTATCTGTTCTTTCATTTCATTCACACATAAATACGGATTACAATCACAACAAAAAATTTATTGCAGAAATTAAACTCTTTACCTCCCACAGTCTTTATTCCAATGATGTCTCTATCCACCCAATCAATGCAAGGATAAGAACTTTGATTTTCTTATTTTCATGGGATGTAATCAGCCACATATTCTATGGTGAAAGTTCCTTTCCACATAGGAATATCATGGGTTCCTTCTTCCATATAATGCCTCAAGAGACATTCTTTACACTCATAAATGAGGCTTGTGCAACCTTGGGCCTCAATTTCCACTATGTACTCACTTATCCAATATTTGAGAAAATAAGTGTATGTGCTTGCAAATATGAATGGTATATCCTCATGAGGGTATGTTGTCAGGAATATTTCACCTTCTGTGGATAGAAGATGTTCCTCTGGTCTGAATGGTTCAGAGCCAGAACAAATGAGTCACAACTAGGTCAGAAGACTTTCCCTAGAGGCTATGGATGCCTGGAATAAGATCTCTGATGGAAGATCTCCAAAATCACATCAAACATACAACAAAATCAAAGATACCAGAAAACTATCCATAGATCCATATCAGTGACTAAGGAATCTGATATTGCACATGTGAGATTATAACACAACAGATATATGGGAAAGAAATTGACTTTGCATTAATATATGAATGAAAGAGCTTACAACCATTTTTCCTTAGTGTCGATGCACTCCTTCACAAGACTGACATCTCATCCCCGATAGCTCCAACTTGCTCCTCTATGCTCTCTAATGGATTAGGCTAGGATGTTAATTCAGCAGCATAACTTTACTCTTTTCCTTTTCTCCTCAACCATTGAGTATGAGCCTGGTTGTATAGGGCTCAAAGGGATAGGAATGGTTGAGAAATAGGTGGATGAGGTGGCCATGAGATCCCCAAAGCATGGATCTCAAGCTTAACTGACCTAGGTGACTAGGGATAAGGATATCCACGAAGATTTTATTCTAAAATCTTCGTGAAACCTTGTCTTTTTCACTTTTTACCAAGGGCACCGCTTATACTCCCTTATGATAGAGTGGTGCAAGGTGAGAACCGCACCAAAAACAAAGGTCGAAGGCGGTGGCACCGCCTATCTTCCAAATGAATCAAGCGGTGTTGTATAAGGTATCGCTTATCAGCTTAAGGGTAAGAGCAGTGCTGGAGTTTTATATGTAAGATCAACATCTAGATCACTATTTTCACTTCAATGTTTGGGATTGAGGGAAAAATAAAGGTGTTAGAGATATTATCATATGCTGGTGATAGGATTTGGGTATAACAGAATGCCCCCCAAAGTATGAGGCTAGAGGGATACGATAGGCAAGAGCTTTGATAGACCAAGTTATCACTTCGAGGTAAGAACCATATTGATCAAAGAGTATCATCGAGTAGGAATCTGCAATACATGAATACTTTGACTCATGAGTAAATGTAAACTCATCATGGCTGCAGAAAATACAAGGTAGATCCATGAGAGGAATAAACAAACATGGCTACTAGAATACAATGTAGATCCATGTGATA
Source organism: Pseudotsuga menziesii (assembly GCA_001517045.1). NCBI lineage: Eukaryota > Viridiplantae > Streptophyta > Pinopsida > Pinales > Pinaceae > Pseudotsuga > Pseudotsuga menziesii. The sequence continues at coordinate 111,986 of LPNX010186668.1, forward strand.
GAGGACTCAAACTTGGACATAGCTACAAGATATACAATGTATATCTATGTCATACAGACACAAATTTGAGCATAGCCACGACCATACAAATGTGGATCCATGCTGGTACTTCATACAATAGACTCAACCTGGGGAGAAAGCTATGAGTGCTTAACAAATATCTAGGGTCTTCGTCTCGTCTTCCACAAAGTATGATTCTATCCATGTGATTACAATGTTTTGAAGTTGAACATGGTAGAAACCACTTGATTACCGTCCAATGATGTGAACCATTAACAAGTGCAAGGGAGATCACCATTAATGTCAATGATTCCCAAGGTACCCTAGTACAATCTACTAAGTGTGAATAGATGTTTTGACATCGAACACCCAGTGGAATATTTTGATCAAACGTCAATGATGTGAACCTATGTCGAGAGAAAGAGAATATGTCATTGAGGCATACAGATCTCAAGGTACTAAACTTGTTTCTAAGACTATTTCTCGGATGATGAAATGATGCCGACAGGAATAGTCTCGTCGAAGGAGGGCCATGATGAATCCCACATCGACGACACTAAACTTGGAACAAATGTCTGGAATGTTGTAGATAATGTAACCATAGGTCTGACTTAAAGTACTGACACAAAGGTTGTTTTAACTGCATGGGTAAACTTCTTTCTTCCTTTTAACATCGAGAGACACAACAAAAATACTTGGCAGCATGACTAGACCAAATGAACACATAATACAACAGTGGATAATGTATTCTTTTGAAAGAATCAAAGGAGTGACATGACTCATGAAAGTGGATCGACTTGTAAGTCAACTAAATACCCAATTGACTGAATGATATGCAGACAAGTACCATGTTCAAAGGTGAAAAACAACTGCCATTTGGTTTGCAAAATGTTTCCCTTCCCTTAATTCCCCCATCATGATTGATGACTGCCTCTTTTCATTTTTACGAGTCCAAAGAGGGTAACAAACACTCGTTTAAGCTCATCAGAAGACAAGTCCATTCTCATATATTTCACGAACCTAAGAAAGGAGGGGTTCATTCCCAAAAAAAGGGTCTCTCAGTGTTTAGTTTAATGAGTCCAATGAAAGTAAACTCGGTATCGTTCATGTTTAGAGAGTGTGAATGAAGACGAAAGAAAATCCAAAGGGTCCTTCTTCGTATGATTTAGTCTCTAGGGCCCAAAAAATTGTAAAATAATACCCGAGAGAACTCTTCCAGTCATGATTGGCTGGATCGTTCCTTTTTCATAAATAGTTTATTCAAACCAAAAAAGAGATAAACTACCATGAGAGAGATGACTCTTCAAATAATTTTATGAGTATGAAGAAGACAAGTACTCGACAATCTTTTCATATTTAGGGAGTCCAAAAAGAGCTTAAAGGAGACTCCATTAGGTTTCATTTTCACGATGAAGAGTTTTTACGAGCCTAAAAAGAATCAGAAAAAGACTCGGAACTTTGGTACTGAGTTCTAAGAGCGTGAACAAAGTGTTGAAACAAACGCTCGGGGAATTTTTCCGTTTTATGGAAGTACGAAAAAGTCAAAAACAAACTCCCCATAGACTTCACTATTTCTGTTTTTACTCCTATTCCATTCCATCTCTTCATTAATTTCCCTTCCCCAAGTTCTTTTGAAGAGTCATGAGAATCATTTCATTTCAAATCTTTGACATATCTCTCTCTATTTCAAGGAATATTTGAAATAAATCTCTGGCAAGTGGGTATATCTAGGGAGATATAATTTGTCTTAAAGCAACTACTACCTAGATATATGAATAAAAAATTTACATATTTTTGCATTCAACAGTTGGATCAAATTGGAAAAGACCTAAAGTTAAAGATTCATCAATAGGAAACACTTCCCCAATACCTAACCAAAGGTCTACTACATTACCGATCAAGGATACTGTTGTAGCTACTGGACGACGAAATGGATTCTGAAATTGATTCACATTCTCTAGAAAAGGTACCGTCAATGATTCCATGAGTACTAAGCCCATTAAAAGGACACCTAATAATTTGTTAGGTACTGTACGAAGTATTTGGAATACAGGGAAAAGATACCATTCTGGAAATATAAGACTAAAAAATGATCATTAATATCTCAAAAATGACTTTAATGAACTATATAAATAGGCGTTTATGTAATAATGATTTTTGAAATATGGCATAACACAAATAACCCTAAAAATACATATAAAAGTCATTTGAATGGTAAAAATCAAATCATTTTACTATTTACCATTTGTTGAGAGTATTTTGGAGAAAATTGAACCAGATCTTCAGTCAGTGATTCCGGAAGATTCAGCCGTCCAATTCGAGCGCCGTTAGAGCCAGGTAAATGTCTGAACCTTAGCCTTTCCTTTTAAAACATTCATTTTTTATTTTATGGGGGTTTGGGGTAGTTTTAGGAAAGCCCTAAAACCAAAATATGGGCATCGCTCCTTCCCCTTATGGGACAGGCAGCGTTCGATAAGAACTGAGCATGCTAAGATGCACTCAGGCGGTGCCGACCGTGAGTGTGGAAACTTGAATGGGAAAGCAAAACTATGAGTTTTTAAATTTTTTTGGTGATTGATTATGCTTCTAATTGGCTCATCGATTTTTTTTGGCAGGTTCTAACTGATAAAAAATGGTCATATGGAAGGAATGGGAACACTATGATGACAATGCCTTTGCCAAGAGAAATGCAGGGTGCATAGCCACATTGAGGGACCGTGGTCTCCTAAAATTATTCTGCACTCCTTGCATGGTGTCCCATGAGCGCTTCTTAGAGTATATCCTTCATATGTGGAACTCGAAGCAGCAATATTTTGAGGTGGGAGCCCATGTGCTGACTATCGAGGTAGATGATATCTACTTTTTGACAGGATTATCTAAATAAGGTGCTCATATTTCTTTGGCTAGTTCTCGTGGAGGGGACATGACCACCTAGGATTTAATCAACCACTACTGCATACCTGGTACTAGAATGTTTGGGAATAAAATTCCCATTAAGGAAGTGGTGGACGATCCTCTTCATACAGTTCTTTTCACTATGCAGAGGTTGGTTGGGATCCAAGGACCTCATCAGGCTTCCAGAGCACACATGATATATGCTATAGAGGCCATGGCACCTACTGTCTTTAACTGGGCAGAAGCATTACTTCCGATCTTCAAGGACCAGTTGGACAAGTGTCGGCAAGGAGAGCTGAAACAATTCGGCTATGGATCCATCTTAGCCTATTTCTTCTTTGAGTGGGTCCCTCACCTAAGGCCCCAAGTGGTATTTACTGAGCTGAGGGTGAGAGACCCTTGTATACTGAGGTGGGTCAGGATCATGGCCTGCACGGGGGTAGGTAGGGGCAAAGTGAATTTTGGGGATCCATTTTTCCACTGGTTGAACAACCAAATCCTCATGATTGAGGATTATGCGTATGCAGGTACTAACTTCAGGGGTGACCTTGATCCACCACTTCCACCTGGTGCAAATGTGGGGAGACATTGGTAAGAAACAAAACCCTAAAATGGAAACCTGTGTTTTTGTATTTTAATGTTTTTTATTTTTTATATGTAGTAACAAGACCTAAATATCTTCATGTAGATGTTGGAGTAGCACAACCTGGGGGATCTTCCCCATTGGACAGACGAGCTGGAGCTAGGTTTGTTCAATGGGGTGATGACCCAATGGGGGATCTAGAAAAGAACCTGGAATGGTTGAATCTAGATATACCTGATGCATCAATCGATGACCTCCCCATGAGGTATCAGAGGCACACTATAGGCATGCCAAGCCGCTTTAGCTGACTGCTACGCAGAATAGTACGGGCTGTGATATGCTACCACGAGCATCACTAGATAGATCTGCATGATGTATTACTGAAATCTGATATAGCTTCAGGATATTGTATGATATTGTAATGCCTAAAAGCCAGAGTGCTTCAGATGAGCTCTCGTGACCTATTTTTTGTAAAACACTTATATACATGGTTCAAATGACAAACCACCAATTGTGAGTCCATGAAAACTACCAAATCACAAATGTTCTGGGATGCAACCTCAGTCAGTAGACCTGTGACTGCCTGATACTCGTAAATATTGTTGGTAGCTGGACCAATACAAACCACTCCTGAACTAACCAAATCATGAGCTGGGGAATGGAGAACCCAAGCGGCTGAGGCAAGGTTCAAGGTATGGCGATAAGCACCATCAACGAAGCCGTAAAAATCCATATGTTCTGCATAACAAAAACATGGTATAAAAATTTTGGACACTAAAATCAGAACCATATTGAAAATACTAAAACACACACTAAAAATGTCAAACAATGTACATATATAGAAGGTACCATACATGAATGATCTAGGCATAGTACATCTTCAGGTACAACCCATTGTGAGGTTTCCCTAAGGGGATTCCATCATATTCCATGAGCTCATAAGCCCCTTTCTCAAAAGATTTGGAAACGATAAAGGGACCATACCACATTGATTCGAACTTCTCTTTCCCTAGCTTGTCATGTCCCTGATCATAGGTTGGAACTAGGTCACCTTCATTAAAAATATGAGGTTGGACAGACTTGTCATACTGCACCTTGACGCGTTTCTTGTGTGCCTCATTGGCTAAGGCAACATATCGTCTAGTTTTGTCAAGATTGTTCAGGTATAGGAATATTTCTTCCTAGATAGAAGTATCTAGGAGAAGTTCAACGACACGTTTCAAAGATGGAATCTGACACTGAATAGGCAAGACAACTTCTAGTCTGTAAACTAACTGGAAGGGTGTAAAACCAGTAGTTGTTTTTACTGAAGTACTATAAGCCCAAAGAGTGGAGAAGAGGATGCACTTCCAGTTGGATTTGTGATCTCCAACCATCCATCGCAACATGGTTTTTAAAACTTTATTAATGGAATAGACTTGAACAATAGCTTGCAAATAAATGGGGAGTTGAGTTTTCATGACGAAAACCCATCTTGGCACTCAGTTATTCCATCATATGATTCTGGAAATGTGATCCATGATCAGTAACTACACATTGTGGGACTCCAATCTTGATATCACATGATTGACTAGAAAGAGGGCGGAAGTCTTACCATCCTCTGCATATGTAGGCATAGCCTCAGCCCATTTCATAAAATAATCAACGGCTACAATGATGTAACCATGCCCCCCAGCTTAGGTAGGATTACAATGCATAAAATCGATCCCCCATTTGGCAAAAGGGCCAACGGAAATGACGAGGTGTAACGGAGCAGGGTGGGTGCGCTTTTTCAGATAGAAATGTTGGCAGGGTGGGAATTTCTTAACAGCCTCATGAGAATCTTTAAAGACTAAAGGCCAGAAATAGCTAGCACAAAAGATTTTCTGAGCTATAGCCATCCTAGAGAGATGACCGTTGCATGCTCTAGAGTGGTAGTCATTCAGAACTTGTTCAGCCTCTTCATGAGTAAGGCATCGTTGGATAACGGAGTTGATACCACACCTATACAAAGTATCATTCAGGATATGGTAGTATTTCGTGTGGTTACAGATACGGCGACGATCGTCACGGGATAGAGTGGGATGAAATCTTTGTGTCTGGAGATAATTTATTAAATCTACATACCACGGATTAGTAGTGCTTATCAGGAACAGAAATTCATTTGGGAATGAATCACTAGGCTCATAATCCATCAAAGCACAGGGAAGATCACACATCAGCTCAGCAAAAATCAAGGATTTCTTTGACGTGGCCTTGGAAAATTCATGGTCAAATTCCTGTAGGATGACTATCCATCAGGAATATTTTCCCCCTAGCACCTGATGAGTCATGATGTAATATATAGGGTTCTGATCTGCCAATATGGTGGTAGTGCAAAGCAAGATGTAGTGTCAAAATTTTTGTACAACAATGACCGTGGCCAATGCTAATTTCTCCACACGTGAGTATCGAGTTTCAGAATCTAAGAGATTCTTATTGGCATAATAGATCACGTGCTCCTGACCTTCGGGATTCTCCTGCACCAAAACCATCCTGATGATAGTAGTGGAGGCAGCAATGTATAAGAGAAAATCCTTTGAATAATCTGGGGGGTGTATCACAGGTGAATGGGTCAAAGCATGCTTAAGATTATCAAAGGCGTGTTGGGCTCGGTCATCCCAAAATAATGGAGTGTCTTTCTTGAGGAGATGCATATAGCTGTATGTTTTCTATGCAAAATTGCACACGAAACGGCGGAGAAAGTTTTGCTTCCCTTGCAAAATTTGGAGTTCAATAAGATTGATTGGGGCTAGTAGGGCTAAAATAGTTACAATTTTCAATGGATCTATCTATATGCCATCCTTAGAAACCACAAAACCTAGGAGACATCCTGTTTCAATGCAAAAAACACATTTATGCAGATTGAGCCATATATTATAATGACAACATCTCATAAAAATATCCCTAAGATGACTAGGGTGGTCCTCTCATCGCTATGAATGAGCTAGGAGGTTGTCAAGGTACGGTTCCAAAATATGTTTAACATCGTGAAACGCATAGGAAATAGCACGTTGAAATGTAGCTCCAGCGTTCGTCAGGACAAATGGTAACTTCCTATATGCAAAAGTTCCCCATGGGAAAATAAATGTCATCTTGTGCTTATTGGCGGGTAATATGTCGATCTGATTATAGCCAGAAAAACCATCCATGAATGAGAAGATGACACTTCCAGCACAGTCGTCGATAATATGGTCGATATGTAGAGTTGGAAAGTTGTCTTTGGGGAAAGCTTTATTCAAATCTCTGAAATCAATCCAGACTCTAATAGTGCCGTGTTTTTTATTGACAGAGAACGTTCGATACCCACTTCGTCAAGGGCACAGGATAAATAAACCCTGCTTTCAGAATTTTTTCTATTTTGGATTTGATAGCCACAACCTTTCATGGATGGACTTGCCTTAGTTTTTTCCTAACAGGTTTGGTTGTGGGATAGGTTTTGATTTCATGGACCATGATATATGAGTCTATCCTAGGCATTTATTCATAGGACCAAGCAAAAATATCTTGGAATTCCTTGAAAAGTGCTTTCTATGGTTCAGATTCTTCTGTTGAGCAGTTCTACCCAACATGAACATGCTCAAGAGTGACAGGCTTGATTGATATCTTGATTGGATTCCTTTTAGTAATGTTGCACATATTTCCTTCAGATTCATTATCCTGCAACAATATAGGATTTTGAGGACTATGGACAATATCAGTACTAAAGAGAGATGCAAAATCATGGTCTGCCGAACTGGTGTTGGGGAAGAATGAGGATCCGTGATGGTGATCCTCCCATACGAATTCATTCATACTCATGATCTACATAATGGACCCGTCATAAGGAAAAGTCTGGGAGAGATAATCCAGAGTAGGAAGAGAGGGTTCTAACCAGTAGGGCAGGTGGTAGGGATCTGAAGCCACCAAATGAAGATCATCAGTGTGGTCATCGGAAAGGGTTTGGACAATGTTGCACATTGCTTCGTATAGAATCAATTAGGTTGACTCAACAACTTTTTTTCCCTTGGGATCATAACCAAATGAAGAAATCATATTTATTGTCATTGTTTCTATGTTAGGAGGAGCTAACGGAACACCCCCATAAGGGAAGAATCCTTCAGCATTCCTATCGCGATCGACTGGTAAGGAGGAGGGGACTGACCTAACATAGGGATGTTATTCGTCGCAGGGGTAGTAACATCTGGCATACATAAATCAAGCTGATCAATTGTTACAATCTGTTAGATTTTTAACATTAATCTAGCATTGTATTAGGATCTTTAACTGAGAGAATAACAAGCACAACAATCAAACACAAGATACAATGAATACAGTGTTTTTCCTCGGGGAAACCATAAATGGAGAAAACCTCGCAACTTCCTCAGAGATAGAATCAACACCAAAACTAAAACCCAAAACAGTAAGATGATCTCCCAACAGCAATAGCCTCTTTATATCTAGCCCCAGCAATTTCTTCTCCCTCAACTATGCAATACAACCGAGTGTGAGTGAATGTGTAATAAATAGAGAGACTCACTCTCTATTTATACTAATTTCTGACTTGAAAATGACTCACTAGGGCCGACTTCACTAGGTGATTCTAACAACCCTAGGGCCCCAGAACTGCGGGGACTTTAACCCTTGAACAATAGGAGGGTTACCCACATTGACTTGACATGAATTTTTTACATTATAGAAACTCCCTATCGGAACATCGGGGCATGACATGACTCAATTACATTACAAACACTTCCTGGAATAAACATTGGGGTACAATACATCAACAATACAAGTGAATACATTCCGAAGTTACAATTACATCAACACTCCCTCTTAACTAGGAAGGTATTCTCTCGACACAATTTATCAGGACAAGTCTTCTTCTCTGTATCATCTAGATCATCCTCGAGTACTCATCATCTTCATCTTGATCTAGATCATCACTAGATCTGTATCATCATCACTGGATCTGGATCATCACTCGATCTGGATCATTTCTGATTCTGGAACATCTCTACTAGATCATCATTACGAGTGCTATCTCTTTATTCTTCTTGTCATAGGAATTTCTACAGAGCCAACCCTTTTTCATGCTGTTTGTAGGCCTAGCCTCCTTGAAGGTCTTCTTCCAGCACTTATATCTGACCCTAAGTTAGCATGGCCCGCCCAACACTTATATCTGATCATGTAGGAACCAATCCTATAATCATATCAGAAAGGAATGCTGAGAACTCACATCTGACCATGTGGGAACACATCCCACAACCCTGTCAGAAAGGCCCAGCACTCACATCTAAAAACCAATGCCAGAAACGCTCAACACTTACATTCGACCATGCGAGGAACCAATCCTCCATGCCGAAAGGCTCTGCACTTACATCTGACAACCAATGTCAGAATGGATCAGCACTCATATCTAACAACCAATGTCAGAAAGGCTCAGCACTTATATTTGACCATGCAAGGAACCAATCCTCCATGCCGAAAGGGATCTGCACTTACATCTACCAACCAATGTCAGAAAGGCTCTGTACCCACATCTGATCATGTAGGAACCAATCATACAGTCACATTAGAATGGACCTCAATCCCAGAATGAGCTTTCCTGGTAACTGACCAGGTGCCTCCATTCCAAGAATGGCATTCAACACTTATATATGATCATGTAGGAACCAATCCTACAGTCACATCAGAATGGCTTAGCACTCACATATGACATGGAAGGAACCAATCCTCTCACTATGATAGAATGGCTCAGCCCTTACATCTAACCATGGAAGGAACCAATCCTCTCACCATGTCAGAATGGCCCACGGACTCATCACTTCCCTTTGGAGAGAACCTCGATCTGGAGAATGCTAAGCTTCTCCTTGAAGTACACAAAATTCACTCTAGCTAATGGCTTTGTCAACACATCAGCTATATGTTCATCCATCGCAACATACTGGAGCTTCACTGCTCCCCTCTAAACCATATCCCTAATATAGTGATAATTGATCTCGAAAACTTCACACAACTATGGTTGTCACAATGTATACAAGTAGCATCCAACTAGAGATCAAATAAATCAGATAGTAGCTTCCTTATCCATACTGCCTCACAACTAGGTGAACAATATGTGACATACTCTACTTCAGCCGTACTCAATTCCGCACATGATTGCTTCCTGCTAAACCAAGAGATCATACCTGATCCCATACTGAAGCAGCACCCTGAAGTGCTATTCCTATCGATGGCACTTCCTTCCCAATCTGAATCAACATAACCCTCTAGGTTAATCTTCTAATCAGTCTTATACTTGATCCCATAATCAATTGTACCCCTTAGGTACCTCAGAATATGCTTTGCAGCAATCAAGTGAACATGTCTCAGATCTGTCAGGAACTAGCTCAAGGTGTTCACAGCAAAGCAAATATTTGGTCTTGTGTTCATCAGGTACATCAAGGACCCAATCATCTGACAATACATCATAGCATGAACTGATTATGATGAAGCATCACTCAATCTCTTTAAGTTCGATCCCATAGGTGTGGTCATGGCCTTGCATTCCATCATCCCAAACCTCTTCAGGATCTCTACTCCATACTTCCTTTGTCCAAAGGAGATTCCATCAACATTCTGCCACACCTCCATGCCTAGAAAATAGTGCATCATACCCAAGCCCTTCATTTCGAACTTGGCAGCAAGCTTCCTCTTCGTATCAGCAATCAACCCATCCATACCTGTTACAAATAGATCATCTACCTATAGTAGTAGCATCATTGGGTTGCCATATTCAACCTTGTAGTAAAGGTTGTAATCCGCTTTACTTTTGGTAAAGCCCAAACTGGATAGAAAGCCATCAATTCTGTTGTACCATGTCTTAGGTGCCTATTTCAAACCATACAAGGTTTTCTTCAATCTACACACATGATAGTCCCTGTCATGTGTCTCAAAACCAAGTGGCTACTCTACATACACTTCCTCTTCCACTACACCATTCAAGAAAGCAGTCTTGACATCCATTTGGTATATCTTCCATTTCATTACTACAGCGAGAGCAAGTACTGATCTGATGGAAGTGTATCTAGCTATAGGTGCAAAATTTTCTTCATAATCTATTCCTTCTTTCTGTGAGAAGCCATGAGCCACGAATCTTGCTTTATATTTCTCTATGCTGCCATCAGCAGCATGCTTGATCTTGTAGATCCATTTGGAAGTTACAACAGACTTCCCTTCTGGTCTTGGGACAACATCCCAAACATCATTCTTCACGATCGATTGATACTCTTTGTTCATAGAATCCTTCCATTCTTTCCTTTCTACCGCCTTTTCATAGTTGAAAGGTTCTTTATTGATAAAGTCACACAATAAAGATACATACCCGTAGTAGTAACTGGTCCTCTTTCTTTCTCTGTGATTCTCTTCTAGAGCCCCATATCTTTCTGCACCTTAGATAGCTTCTCATACCCAAGCAGGTTTCCTCTTGTGAGGATTTTCCTCCTGAGGTGGATCTACAAGTTCTTGAGGTTCTTCAAATTCTCGATCTTCTTCTTGAGTTTCTTCGTTCATGGTTGTGTAATGAATACTGGGTGCTTCTCATTCTTCAGGATCTTCAGCAAGTCTCTTTCTGTATTTGCAGTAAGCTAAGTCTTCGTCAAATGTTAGAGTCTGTGTTGATGTCAATATTCTTGAATCCTGGGAAGTATATTCTGTAAGCCTTTGAGCTTTGAGATTGTCCCACAAATATACCCTTCTTTCCTGAAGGATCTAACTTTTTCCTCTTTTCTTTCGGAATGTGTATGTACGCTGGACAGCCAAATATTTTGAGATGGATGACTTATGGTTTCTTGCTGGAAAAGACTTCTTCAAGTGTCTTGTTCTCAAGTACTCTGTGTGGAGTACGGTTCTATACATACACCACTTTTCTGGAAGCTTCTGCCCATAGATGCATGGGAAGATCTTGATCATGAAGCATTGCTCTTGCAACTTCCATGATAGTTCTATTATTCCTTTTTGCAACCCCATTCTATTATGGATTATATGGAGTGGATAACTCCCTCTTAATCCCTGAATCTTTGCATAACTCTTTGAATTCATTTGATGTGAATTCTCCGCCATTATCTAACCAAAAGGTCTTGATCTTCTTTTCTATATGGTTCTTGATCAAGGCTTTGAATTCCTTGAACTTGCTGAAAAGTTCATCTTTGTTCTTCACAAAGTATATCCATGTCTTCCTATAATAATCATCAATAAAAGAAACATAGTATACATACTCGCTTAAAGAACTGGATGATATTGGACCGCATATTGGATGATATTGGACCGCATTTAGATGATATTGGAACTGAATGATTTCCAATATTCCTTTTGCTTTGCTTTCGCTACTTGGAAATGTATTCTTTGTGTTCTTTCCTTTCGCACATCCTTTATACACTCCTTCATGTTTTGCTTGAATTTCTGGAAGACCTTCAACAGCTTTGCTTACAAGTGGTAGTGCTATGTAGTGCACATGTGCAAGCCTTCTATGCCAAAGTTCATTTGGCTCTACTGTGTCATGGACCAAAGCTTGTTCTAGATGGCCCTTCAATTTGTATAATCCTCCTTCTTATTCTCCAATTACTATTGCATCGTCAATAGTCTTTCCTCTTTCCCACATGAGGACTTGGCCATCTACAAATGCAACCATCATGCCTTTTGCATCCAGTGATGATATGGAGAGGAAGTTCTTCTTTAGTCCTGGTACAAACAAGACATCCTTCATTTTCATAGACTTTCCAGAGTCTAGTTTATAGGAGGATTCACCACTACCTTTTATTGGATACTGGTAGTCATTCCAAAGTTTCACCTTATGGGGTGAATTATGTTCGGATAGTTTCTCAAAATATTCCTTAAAACCTGTCATGTGTTTGGAAGCCCCATTGTCAATAAGCCAATCTTTGCTTCCATGAGTGATAGTTCCCATGAGAGTGGGGATCAAAACATATTCTTCATCACTTGAAGAATCTTCACTTTCTTGTTTTACTTTCTTCCTGGGAGGATCATCATCCTTAGTAGTGTGAGAAAGATGTCTTCTTTTGGAGTTCTTATTCTTCTTGGATCCACTCTTATTCATGTGAAAACTTCTAGCAAGGTGTCCTCTTTCATAACATGTATAACATCTGAGTTTGGATGGATCCCTTCTTACAAAATTATTTTTCTGATGAGAATGCTTACCTTGGTGATGATGATTTTCCCTTCTTCCTTTCCTGGAGTGTACTATGAGAGATTGATCTTCACTTCCTGTATTTTCTTCTCAAGCTGCTATTTGAGCTTCTTCTTGTGAACATTCTTCCCACAGTCTACTGAACTTGATTAGCTTCTTCCTAGCACAGATTTCTTGGATGAAATAATCTCATGACCTAGGGAGACCATTCAAGGTTGTCATCACAATTTCTGCATTCTCCACTTCTTCATTTACTGCTTCAAGTTATTCTTTCATCTGGGAGACCCTTGTGAAGTATGACTGGATGGTCTCCTCATTCTGGATATTTACATTCTTCAATTGGTTCCTTAGAGTCATCTTCCAGTTTATGTTCTTTACTTCAACCAGTTTGGTTATGGCATCAAACATAGCTTTAGATGTATTGAGGGAGGACACCTATGGTATGAGGTGATCCTTGATTGAATCAGCAATAATCCTCTTTGCCATAACCAACTTATTCTTATGTAAGGACTTAGCCTCATCTTCCTTTGGAACTGGAACCTCCTCATTGATGTAGGAGTCCAACTCATTTTCTTCCAGGACCAAGGAGATCCTATACTTCCAGGCTCGGAAGTTATCAGCTCCCTCAAGCTTTTCATCAAGCTTGGTATGATGAGACATCTTAACTGAGAACATCAAATGGAAATACAAAAGATTTAGATCTTACCAGGTCAAGTTGTCGGATCTGGATTTGGAGCTGAATTTCTGTAATCCTGGTTCAAGAGCAAATTAGGGTTTGACTTTTCTAGAGTTCTGTCCAACCAAATGCTTTGATCTTGATCTCTAAAATTTGATTTTGGTGAGAAGATCAATCCAGGCCTGGGGTCACTCAAAAATTCCACTTCTATGGAAATCCCTAATTTTCGGTAGTAATGTCAGGTCCAAAACTGAAAAAGCTCAGAATCAGATTCTGCTTCAACAGAAAGATGCCCCCTAAGGAGGAGAGTCATCCCAACCTTCTTTTGCTGAAAATATGTGGAGAGAGAACCAAAAAGTAGGAAGCCCTAGTTCCCACAGTTGCACAGTGTCTTCTTGTCAGGTTAGCTCTGATACCATGTAGATTTTTAACATTAAGCTAGCATTATATTAGGATCTTTAACTAAGAGAATAACAAGCACAACAATCAAACTCAAGAGACAATGAACACGGTGTTTTTCCTTGGGGAAACCATAAATGGAGAAAACCCCACAACTTCCTCAGAGATAGAATTAGCACCAAAATTAAAACCCAAAACAGTAATATGATCTCCCAACAACAGTAGCCTCTTTATTTCTATCCCCAACAACTTCTTCTCCCTCAGCTATGTGCTACAACTGAGTGTGAGTGAGTGTGTGATAAATAGAGAGACTCACTCTCTATTTATACTAGTTCCCAACTTGAAAATGACTCACTAGGTGAGTCTAACAACCCTAGGGCCCCAGAACTATGGGGACTTTAACCCTTCAACAATAGGACGGTTACCGAAATTGACTTGACATGACTTGTTTACATTATAGAAACTCCCTATCGGAACATCGGGGCATGACATGACTCAATTACATTAAAAACACATCTCGAAATAAACATCGGGGTACAATAAATACGAAATACAAGTGAATACATTCTGAAGTTACAATTACATCAACACAATCTTCCCTATATATGGGAATTGGAGGGTTTGAAATACTGTCGAAGTGATAGCAGTCATGGCATAAAACCAATTTCTTCTTAGTAGGATATTGTAGTCTAATGAGTCATCCACCACTTCCACTTCAACGGAAATAGTTTTCCCCCAAGCTCGACCGAAAGTGTTGGTATGATACCGTGGGGCTGGAAACCTCATCAATCAAAGTATTTTAGGGTCATCGGTGATTTCATAAGCTCAGACGAACCGAGGGCTTTCCAACAAGACAGGGACAAAAATGAAGTTGAATCTCCTTCGTCTAAGACAGTTCTAAAGACCTTTTTCCCAGCTACTTTCATCGTGATTTGAAAAGCAAGTTGGTGAGGCAACCTATACTTATAGTTTTCAACATTGAAATGAATCAAATTAGTGTTGTCTGGGTCTAAGTCTCGTAACATGATTAACATGTTTTTGCGTTGTGTAGGACAACTTTGGAGTACTTCCAAGGTAGACATTGCACATGGTTCCTAAGCGAGATATTCAACGACGTTGTAAAACTGTACAACTTGGGCATTAGGGTTGAAAACAGACTTTCTAAGAGTACTCTTGGGTGGATGCAAAATCATATTGAGATTAGGTTTCTCGATAGTTAGGGAACCATTAAACGAGGACGTGGGAGAAATAGTAGGGGGAGCTTTATCTGAAGAAGAATTATCTTCCTTTTTATCTGCAGGTTTGTCATAATTTTGACTTTGAGTTTGTAAATTAACAGTGTTTGAGGACATCATGCAAATTTCCTCTGAAGAACTAGAATTTCCCTGATTAGACCTGTGGTCTATTAGTTGTTGCTGAGAAGGGAAAGGCTCAGTGAGAACTGATGGCATAGGGTTAGTTTTCAAAAATTTATTGATTTCTTCACGATGAGGACACTCCTTCGTGAAGTGATCCCCTCCGCACAACAGAAATGGATATTTTTCTTTTCTCTTCCCTTTATCGTTTTCATTGGTTGTAGGTTTCGGGTTCTCTTGTTGGTTTCCAAGTTTTTGGTTTTTCCCTTTACCTTTCTTTTTATTATTACTGGGTGTTTGTGTACTTTGAATAGCACTCACCTTGGTGGAAACCCTGGGATTTGAAGGATTAGTAGCAGAAGCATTGGGTTGCTTGGAAAGTTTCGTTGTTGATGAGGGTTGGATTGAACCAATAATCCCATCAACAGGGGTTTCTGTTGGTGGCTTAGTAGGGTCAGTGCTAGGGCAAGTAGCTTGAGGGATCAAGTCATACAGTGTTTTGTACTGGGAATAAACCAAATCCAGGTACTGAGTTCAACTAATAGCCTTCTCTTCAGTGACAACTCTACCCATAGCCACATCTTGGGAAATAGGTGGCAACAAAGACTTCGTAAACTAATCAGCTAAGAGTTGGTCTGGGATAGGATCTTTAATGAGCCTTCTCCACTCATGGATGTGATCTGATATGTGTGTGGAGGTGTTTTGATGCAGAGAGGTTAAAAGGTCTATACCCGTGTCATAACGAATGGGTAGTTGAAATTGTGTGAGGAAGACAGTTTCCAATGCACTAAAACCCACAAACGAATATCGTGGAAGTTCAATATACCACTTCGTAGCTATACCAATAAAAGTGCACTGGAAGAGTCTCAATCAAATAGAATCATCCATCAAGGATTTGGAAGAACACCATAGATGGAAATTCAAAACGTGATTTTTGGGATCATCTCCCTGCTTACCATCAAATTTTGGGATGTCCGATGGCAACTTTACTGAAATTGAATGCCGTGAAGGATTGTGTTCGATGGGGTCATTAATCAACTTGGAAAAATCAGGTAAGTCCAAAGTTGCTAGGAAAGGTAACTGACGATTGGGTTCCACATACTGGTAATATAGATAAGGCATGTAACCGCCAGTAGGGACATAGGTTGACTAATATACAGGTTGTTGAAATGTCTGATGAGATGGTGTACTTCCCAAATATTGACCTCCAGGGTTAGGGCCACTAGAGCCACCAGGACCATTAGGCCAGTTAGGACCATTAGGAGGAGGTCGACCAGGACCTCTGGGACCACTAGGACCACTAGGAGGAGGGCCCCTAGAACCCCCAGTACCACCAGGAGGAGGGCCACCAGAACCCCCAGGACCACCAGGAGGAGGGCCACAAAAACCCCCAGGACCACCAGGAGGAGGCCTATTAGCTGGAATATTTCACCTCCTGCGGAAAGCAAGGTGTTCCACTAGTCTGAATGGTTCAGATCTAGAACAAATAGAGGAAAGAGGTTGAATACTCTCCCTAGATGTCGTAGATACCTAGAATACAATGCTTTGATAGTCACGTTGTGTACCTGCAATCAGCTCAACACGAAATAGATCAAAGCAACCAGAATATAATCTACTATTCTATGTTAGTGACTAAGGAATCCAACAACATAAATGTGAAATCAAACATAAACAATATATGTGGGACACAAATCAACTTGCATTAAATAAATATGAAGAAGTTTAGAACCAAGCCTTAGTGTTGACATGCATCTCCATGAAACCAAGCATTCTCATCCCCATAAGCTCCAACTCTAGCTCTCTCTATGCTCTCCAATGATATGGACCAAGTGATCAATCCAACAGCATAACAATACCTTAAGAGTTCTCCCCCTCAACCATGGCCATAAGCTTGTATTTATAAGGCTAGATGGATAGGGATGGTTGAGAGATTAGTGGGTGAGGTGGCCTCTAAGATCCTAGGATGAGGGATCTCAAGCTCAACTAATCCACAACAATAGGGATAAGGGAGGATATGAGGCTTATCATCTAGAAGCCTTGAGAAGCTTCTCTTTTTCCCTTTTTACCAAGGGTACCGCGTTTCTCCTTCAATAACAGAGCAGTTCTTGTAATAAGTGCTTATGGATCAAGGGCCATAAGCGGTGGCATCGCTTATGAGAAACATGGGATGGGCGGCGTGAAAAAGGGTACAACTTATGGATAAAGGGTCAAGCACGGTGCTAGGAATTTGCATGAAAATATTGACAAATGATATGACTTTCCACTCCAGAAGCTGGGATTCATGGCAAGTAGGTATGTCAAATTTCTTATCACATGATGGTGACAAGATTTTGGTATAACAAGATGCCCCCCAAAGCATGAGTCTTAGAGGGATACAATAAACGAGAACTTTGAGAGAACAAGTCGTCGCCATGAGGTGAAAATGTCGACTCGATCGGAGCATGTTGTCAAGCAGCCATCTGTAGTACATCAGTATGTTGACTCATAGACACAAGTAACCAAACTCATGGCTGCAGACCAATACAAGGTAGATCCATGAGAGGAATAAACAAGCATGGCTACTAGAATACAGTGTAGATCCATGTGATAGAGGACTCAAACTTGGACATAGCTACCAGACATACAATGTAGATATATGTCATACAGACGCAAATTTGAGCATAGCCATGACCATACAAATGTGGATCCATTCTATATATACATAACTCCATCGCAACTTGGGGAAAGCAATGAGCGCTTTAAACATATACCCAGGGTCTTCATCTCATCTTGCACAAAGTATGATTCTATCCATGTGATTACAATGATTTGAAGTCGAACATGGTAGAAACCACTTGATTACCGGTCAGTGATGTGAACCATTAACAAGTGCGAGGGAGATCACCATTAATGTCAATGATTCCCAAGGTACTATAGTACAATCTACTGACTGTGAATAGATATCCTGATGTTGAACACCCAGTCAACTCTATCGATCATAGGTCAATGATGTGAACCTATGTTGAGAGTGAGAGAATCTACCATTAAGGCATATAGATCTCAAGGTACTAAATATTGTTTCTAAGACCATTTCTCGGATGATGAGTTGATGTCGATGGGAATAGTCTCGTCGAAGGAGGGCCATGATCAGTCCCACATCGACGACACGAAACTTGGAACATAGTTCTAGAATTATGTGAATGTAGTAACCATATGACTGACTCAAAGATACTAACACAAAGACTGTGTAGACTACAAAGGTAAAACTTCTTCAAATCCCCTTTGAACATCAGGTGGCACAACAAAATACTTGGCAGCATGACTAGAACGGGACAGACACACAATGCAATAGTGGACAATGCATTCTTTTGAAAGACTCAAAGGATTGACATGACTCATGAAAGTGGATCGTCACGTAGATCAGCTAAATACCCAATTGACTGACATGATTGTGCAAACAAGTGCCATGTTCAAAGGTAATGACAAACAACTGCTATTATTTGCAAAATGATTCCCTTCCCATTTCCCCCATCATGATCGATGAGTGCCTCTTTTCAGTTTTACGAGTTCAAAGAGGGTAACAAACACTCAATATAGCTTGTTAGAAGACAAGTCCAGACTCATTTATTTTATGAACCTGAGAGAGGAGGGGTTCATTCCCAAAACGGGACTCTCAATGTTTAATTTAATGAGTCCACTAAAAGAAAACTCGGCATCGTTCATGTTTAGAGAGTCTGAACGAATATGGAAGAAGACTCCAAAGGGGTCCTTTTTCATATGATTTAGTCTCTAAGGCCCAAAAAATTATAAAATCATACCTTAGAGAACTCTTCCAGTCATGATTGGATGGAGTGTTCCTTTTTCGTAAACAGTCCTATCCGAACCGAAAAATAGATAACCTACCGTCGGAAGGACGACTCTTCAAATAATTTTACGAGTATGAAGGAGACAAGTACTTGACAATATTTTCATATTTAAGGATCCTAAAAAGAGTTTAAAGAGGACTACATCAGGTTTATTTGCACAATGTTATATTTTACAATCCTGGAAAGAATTGGAAAGGGACTCGACGACCTTTTCGTATTTAAGGATCCTGAAAAAGAGGTGAAAAGAGGACTCCATGACACTTCTTTACACAATGTTGATTTTTACGAGCCTAGAAAGAAACTTGAAATGGACTCAGAACTTTGATACTAGATTTTAACGAGCGTGACAAAGTGTCATAATAAATGCTCAATGACCTTTTCCATTTTGTGAAAGTGCGAAAAAGCCATAAACAAACTTTCAAAGCTTTTTTGCTAGAGGTCTCCTATCTTGCAATAGTCTCAGAAACAAGTGTTAAATGAACTTCAAAACTAGCACTAGGGATTACGACAAATAAATTTTGAATAAAACATGATTTTACATCAAAACTATAGCAAGTTAGACCCAAAAATGCCTATATAAGTCAAGTAAATAGTAAAAAATCAAATCATTTCACTATTTACCCCTAGCAGAGAGCACTTGGAGCATTTTCTTAGCCAGATCTTCCACAGCTGATACCAGGAGTTTCCACCGTCTGTTTTAAACATCGTCAATTGTAGGTAACAGCTAAAACCCTTATCTTCCATTTCATAGCATTTATTTTGAGATTTGGTGGGGTTTTGGTCCCATATGGCAATCCCTAAAACTCAAAATGCGGGTACTGTGGATACCCCTTGCGGGATACGCGGTACCACTCGAGAACCACGCCAACAACACAGTGGACAGGCGGTGCCACTGCCTGTCTCCAATGGTGCACAGGCGGTGCCGACCGTGGATAATTTAAAGTAATAGTATGGGAAATATAACCTCATTCTTTTGATTTCCAATTATTTAAGGATGATTCTAATGCATACCATTATTGTTTTTGGCAGGTATAGGTTGCTCAAAATATGGTGATATCGAAAGAAAGAACTCATGACAATGAGGATGTTGCTACTGAGAGAAATGCGGGTTGTATAGCCACATTAGGGGACTTTGGGCTCTTGAAGTTCTTTCGGACCCCAAGCATGGTGTTGCACGAATGGCTACTTGAACACATACTACAAATGTACAATCCAGAGCAGCAGTACTTTGAGGTGGGGGATCACATACTTATAGTGGAGGTAGAGGCACTAGTACAAGTGATCAATTTTGCCATGGAAAAACGTGGCATTATCCACGGAAAAGCATGGATATTGCCACGGAAAAGCGTTTTTTTTCCCGTGGCAGTCATTTCGTCACAATAGCGATGACCCGTTAGTTGCGTGGCAGCAGCGACGGGAATACGTCGCAATTGCGACGGCCCTTCCTAGAATGAAAAAATCCCAACCCGTCGCTATATCGACGGAAAGACGTCGCAAGGTTCCACGGAAAGTCGTCTATATAGCGACGGCAAGACTAGGCAAGGTTCCACGGCAGGCCGTCGATATAGCGACGGCTAGATGTCGCAAGGTTCCACGGACGGCCGTCGATATAGCGACGGTAAGACGTCGCAAGGTTCCACGGCTAGCCGTCGATATAGCGACGGTAGCTATAGTTTTTAAAAAAAAAAATATGGTATAATAAGTTGTTTCACTTTCACTGTTTGTACTTTTCAGTATGACCAGTTGCAATTTTTTAGCATAGATCAAATTGCAGTTTTGATAGTACTTCGAAGTTATCTGGCTGTTACAGTTTTAGAATTTGTTACCATGCACTGAGAAATTTAACAAATAGACATTCACAATGACTTCGTAAACCTTATTTAATATCCAGGTAATTGTTGGTGTTTAATCAAGTATTATATCTCCAAACCACACATATAATGTTCAGATTTAGCTAAATCCTAATCCAAAGCTCTTGAGCTTATTTTAATATTTCTGGGCAATTCATAGACATCCCAAAGGACCCCTTCTTTTATTTTGAATAAATCAATGACCAAAACTATGGAGGCGTGCTACAGAGCAACTTCTGCATTGCTCATGGCAGGTTCTTTGTGTTCTTCTCAACTATCAGTAGTCTCTTTAGAAAATTCTATATTATGAGAAGATAGGCCCTGGCCAAAAATGTGAATAGTAATCATTTCAAAGCATTCTTTTAGAAAGTGCATTACCAGATAGGCTATAAAGTATAAATGAAATAATCAAAGCAGGATTATTAGACAAATGACAGCTATACTTTTCCACCCAGAAAAATATGCCAAAATTGTAGGTTATCTCAAATGCTCATTTAAACCAATTTCTCACTAATCTCTCGAATAACTCAATGCTCATATAATGAACAATCCAGCGCCTACTGCTGTGAACAATTCAACACTCATACAATGAATAATCAAGCGCCTACTGCTGCAGCTGATTTTTTGCAATAGCTCTCAAGCCAATCCATTGTAACACTTTTTGGCCTCTCCAGGGGTAATCCAAGAGCACGATCCCAGATGAGTTGTGCACACCATCATTCATATTAAAATACTGAAAGATTTGTTAGGAGCTCACAAATGTAGTGACGCGAAAAAATTGAACATTGACCGATAATACCTGAGATAAGGTACCGAACGATCGGGAGACCCCAAAAAGTACAGTAAAAAATCTGTAAAAATATAAACGTGTGTAAGCCCATTAAGCCAAAAAAGAGTGAATTAAACAATCCCCAGGAATGAATTCACGATGCAAACTCTGCAACTAAATTTTGAAATTGAAAATATTCCATATGTTCAACCAGCTTAACCAGCAAGGTATGCATGAACAAGAAAAACACTCTCAAAGCATAAATATTAAGGTACGATGTGATTCTAGAGCTTATGCTCCATACTGTAGTTACGACAAAAGAAACATACTTCAATGTATTTAAGCCAGAAGATCTCTGACCTGTCCTCAGATAAGCCAAAATGATTTAACAACACCCCACTGTGTGCATCAACATTGGGCCATGGATTCTTCACCTGTAAAATATCCAACAAACAATCATATGATGAATAATCAAGTAAGATATCAATGTAAATAAGGAAGCCTCTACTCCAAAACTCAGTTTTGCTATATATATACACAAGATACCTGGAAAATTTAAAAGAATTGCAACAATACCAGACTCCAAACATGATTCACTTGGATANCAATACCAGAATCCAAACATGATTCACTTGGATAGTTCCTAAGACATTCCCACTGTTTAATAGCCACTGGTTGTAATCTCTAGTCCCAATGACCTATTACTTGATCATTTGTGACATTTAAATAATTTATTCAAAAAAATTAAAATGTTCAGAAAAAAGGCGTTTGATACAAATTGCAACATTGACTCTAATTTCTCAGTGCACAGGCTTAACTGTATCGGTGTTTTCAGCGATCCCTGACAGCCTAGAGGAAGAACAGTGACTTGTAGTTTAAAAAAAAAAAATTATGGTCGTAAGTGGTTAGGGTCACACACAATATTGCCAGTTTCATTTAGACATCTCATTTTGCCAGAGAAATACCCACCTCCAACTGAGTTGCTAGACTTGCAGCCACTTCCTATGCTACCATCATATAGAATGTGAAAATATGAAGCTAAATAGCTCACCATTGTGTGTACACTGTATACTATTCTCTCCACAAACATAGATAGTCATCGTTCTGTGTACTTTATGATTCACTTTGGCTAGAAGTTCTTTTGTTTTAAAGAGCAAGAAAACACAATTGTAAGGGGCCATTAGAATTCTGCTACACAATTGCAGAATATAAAACCTCATAATGACTTGTACTGACATTGTCCTTGCACTATCTCCTCTACAGCATATACAATTCAAGGCTCATTCAATAGACTTAACAAGGATTGAGTAACAAAAATGGCAGCAACAAATGTCTATTAAAGCTCTCAGTCAATAGACAGAGATAGTGACATCAGCTAGGTCTGTGTGCCCAAAAACAGGCGTTTCAGCATTGTAATGCACCTGTGTTAGGCTCAGTGCAATTTCTGTATGAGAGAATAACGCGGATATGTTCTGTAATCTCTCAACCTCAACATGAGTGTGCCCTGCAATTTCTCAA
>LPNX010186671.1:0-55189 GCA_001517045.1 Pseudotsuga menziesii
ACATGATCCTCTCTTTCCATATCCCTCCTTTGGTTAGCAGTCACCTCTTTGCATGAAGAAATCCCACAAGAAGGAAGGGCCAACAAATGGCCCTTAACCCAGAAATATGTGCTCTTGAACTCATGGTTGCAAAAATTGAATCTCCAAGACACATTGCCTCCCCCACCAAGCTTTGCCCCGGGCCCATCTTTCCTTGTCACATACTTCCACAAAGGGTATTTTTTTTCTTGGGCTTGTTGTCTTGCTAAAACAGGGTTATATGGAGTATGAGCTCCACTAGCAGCCGATGGAGCACTTGACGGAGGAGGAGAATCGGTTGTGCTTGGTGGAATAGGAGGGGAGGCCCTAGATGGTGCATTTCTCCCTTTCCTTTGACCCCTACCTCCTCCCCTAGCTGATTGAGACATTCATTTTCTTGCGTGATGGTTGAGCTTGCAATCCTCTCCACAAATCCGCCGAAATGCACTTGGAACCGCTTGGAAACAATGGATAGCCTTCAAATCTCCTTCAAAACTCCTTCACCTGCACATAAAACTCACTCTCAATCAATTGCTTCCTTTCAAATGACAAATAGAAAGACAAAAAATCAAATTTAAGTGAACCGGACTATCTCTTTCTGCGGGTTACGTGTCCTGTTTTTGGGGGTTCGTCTCCGAAAATCGTGATTCGTTGGGTTTGCGTGTCCGATTCGATGAAGGAGTCGTGTCCTGATTTCGGATTCGACCGAAGGTCGAATCCCCCTCGTGTCGGACACGAATCGTGTCCGATTCGTTCCCCACGGGACACGAAGGGGGTATACAGCGAATCCGGTTTCACAGCATACAGACAATGGGGGACAGGCCCAAAGTAAACAAAGGAAGATAATTAATTTAAAGAAAAAATATTTTCACAAAAAACTACTCTCAGAAAATACACTCGACAACTCTTAATATGATTCACATACATAGTAATAAACTGTTATTACAAATACTTCAAAGGGCCTAAACAAACAATTCCTCTTTGCTCCACTAAACACACACATGTGATGTTAAAAGATCATATAAATGACTCACACAGAGTTGCATGACCCAAGTTTTGACGCTCCACAAATCCTCAATGCCCTTTGGCATCCAAAATTCCTCTGAGTTTCTAAGAGCGTCTGCAAAGCTCCTCCAAGAAGTCTCTGCAGTCTTCCTTCGCTACCTCCACTTATACAGTTGTTCACTAAAATTGTCGTGGAGACTCCCTAGATTTGGGACCAGTGGAAGATACATACTCTGCATCACAACTGTACCTATTCCAAATTTGAGTTTTCTGGGCAGATGAAATAATTTGAGTGGATCTACCTAAAATGGGGTAGGCCAGAGAAATGTTGTGCGCCATGAGATTGACTTCTAATTGCAGAGAGGGAGTTTTGGTTTATCAATGATAATACAAAAGCAATGACCCATGACATGGACTCGTTCCTGTGTATATGGGCAGATGCATGCAACGCAATGATCTATATTCTAAATAGAGGTCCTCACGAGATATTGAAGAATAGAACAACCAAGGAAGCCTTCACTAGTGATAAGCCTCAAGTATCACACTTTAGTATAGTTGGTTGTCATGTTTATATCCATGTCTGCTTGATGAAAATAGGACTAAGTTTGAACCTTCAAGCATCATGGATATATTTGTTGGTTATTGTGAGACCTCCAAAGCTCATTGGATCTATATTGCACATGATAGAAGACAATGGTAAGTTGAGATGTTAGATTTGATGAGAATGGAAGGTCCTCTATGCTACAGGAACCTCTGGTAGAATTTGAGGTGGAAGATAAGCTTGATGTCCCAAAAGTTGTTTAGAAGAAGAAAAATGATATTCAAATTGGCAGGATGCCTTTAGTGCTAATCAGTTCAATTAGGAAGTCGACAATGCAGGAGGAATAGAAAGAAGTGGCAACACCTAAAGTTACATTTCAGGAAACTATTCTTCCTAAGAAGTTTTCGACGCATGTTGCACTAACATCTTCTATCATTGATATAGAGGTTTCTAGTAGTGGGAAAGCAGTTGAAGCACAGGTATGGCGAGATGCTATGATAGAGAAGTATGCCCACTGTGGAATCAATAATTGATTCTAAGCATGCAGTTGTTGACTAAGTCTTCATTGAACAAGGGGAGTACACATTGAAGATTCTGGAAAATCAAGATGAAAAAGGGAGTGCCTTGGTTTGGTGAACACCTTTCTTGCAAAGCAGTGTTGGCTTTACGTTCCTGCTCCAAATGTCATTCTCCTTTAGAGGCGCATGCATGCTTTAAAAATTACAGCATGCATGTGCTATCCTTAGAAGCAGGGTTATCTTTAGCTTTTTCCATATTTAGAACATGCCTTTATGATCTTTAGTTAGTTGGTGTTCTATGTTTAGATGGGGCACATGGATCAAGAAATCTCCATAATTAGGTAGGGCATTATCTCCAAGAAAGAAGATGCGTCTAGTCTTCTTTAGTGGGTGCTCTAATTTAGGAAACATTATCTATACAGGGAGGGCTAGGTTGAGGTTAGGGTTTCTTCTCTTAATTGAGGCACAACACTAGATGGGTTATGGGTTTCTTCGCCTAATCTAGGCACGCCATTGGAGAAGTTATCTTTGTAAACCATATAGCCTTTCATAGTCTATAAAATAAAGGCATGGTGAGTGTGTGAGACATTCAGTTTTGAGTTACTGGTTTTGTAACTTCTTATCCGAGTAATAAAAGTTATGTGTGATCTAGTGCTGCTATCTACATGATGTTACAATTTCCATAATTCCAATATTTATGCAGATTAACACATAATGATCCATTGTTGGGAGTTTTTCCATTTAATGCAGTGTTTGCACTAGTGAGTATAGTCTAGGTTTCTGAGTCTAAACAGTGCACTGTTTTGAGAGGTGTTTAGTCTATTTTAGTAAGGGTTTTGCTCACCAGGATTGCAGAGTTGTGTATCATGAATTAAATTCCAACAGCAAGTGTGCTTATGACACCGAAGTTTTTGTGCGAGTTGGCAATGTGAATCAGTGTTCAGATACCTACCTATACGCATATTTTTCCAGTATACTTGATGTGATAAAAACCCATCGTCCTTCTTAGTGACCGATACATCCATAAAAGACATGCAACTATATTCCTCAATTTACCTAGTCGATTTCATGAATTTAGATTGCCTATTGGGATCCTCTTCTTTGAATTCTCTGATTAAGTTAACGACTAAAGGGGATGTACAATAATGATCTTACAATAAATGGTCTACCAATCTGAGATCTTGGCAAAACTAACCTCTTCTACTGTTTAAATAGCTCAACTCTCTTTTATATAGCTGGTTTATGATCCCGGTTTAATCTAATGCTCTTCTCCAACCCAATCTTCTCATCTAGTCACTGTCTCTGATGATGGAAATTGCATTAGAAACCCAAAGCATTGGACTTAAAAAACACAGGTTTTCCTTAAACTCTTTCTATATACTTGATTGTTAATTGAATTTAAGGAATTGATGAATAGTTAGAATAACAGAAATCCATGTCAGTATAAGTACTTCAAGCATAGCTGCTAATTGCTAGAATAATTCCTCTGAACATAAGAAATTCCACTTTTTCAGGGCTAGATTTATTTTGCTATCACCTATAAGAAAATTTTCACTACAAGGGCTTGAAACATTAGACTCAAATGGCTGGAAATCAAAGCCTGAAGTTACTCTCTTGTGCAGGAAACAAATTGCCTTGACAAAATTGCATTTCAAAACCTGCAAAGTTTGCCAATGGGTGCTTGGTTGGTTAGTATAGTAAGGGTGTTTCTATTCCCCCCACTGTAAAGAAAATTTAAAGGGTGAAAAAGATTTTGAATATATTCATGAAAATTATATTCCTAATGTCAAAGATCATGTGATTTCTACATTTGTGACTAAATACAATGACGTTAGGGTAGTTCCAAACACTTATTTGCATCAGAATTCCATTCTGAAGAAGAAAAGAAAGCTCTTGAAGAAACATAATACAAGGTTATCAACTCTACCAGAGAGATCAGATAATCAAATAAAGATAAATATTTTCACAGAAGAACAAAATGTTCTTGAAGTATTATCTGGAGTAGATTATCAAAAGAAAAGGACACAGATCAGAGGAAGGAAACTGTGTTTTCCACCAAAGGCTGATAAATATCGTTTGTGAATTGCAAGAACCTATGTTAATGATTACTACTCACTTCCTTTTCCCTTTTGTTTGTGTATATGTATACATACAAATCCCCAGGTAAGTAAGGCAAACATACAACACATTAATCAGTTACAACTTACAGACAACAGATAAGATGCAGAGATCAAAGGCTAATCTAATATTTTAAGTTAAACTAACCATTAAAAAGGAAATATATATGTCAGGAACAAACCACAATATGTTAAAAACTTATATTAGGCACAGTATGCATCTAGTCAAAGCTGTAATGCTTATCAACTGCTTCAGAGACATCCCAGGTGCATTTCATCCCCTTAGGAAACACAACCAAATCTCCAGGTCCGATCTCGACATAGTCATTGTATCCATCTAGGTACACCTTCACTCTTCCCTCCAACAGATAACATGTTTCAGTTGCAGTATAGGTCCAAGGAAACTTACTTGGAGGGCATCCCCATCTGCAACCACCAGTCGTTCCTTTATTTCCACTTACGGCATATCAAAACTAGGGAATAAAAATAAGATTGGCATCAACGAACTCACTCTCTTGCATTGCCCAGTTTACAATAGAATTCACATCAAGTACAACATAGATTCCTAGATCCATACACTGGGCATATACATGCAACAGATCATTTCATTAGAGAAAGGAAATTAATAATATGGATCCTAGATCAATTATTAGATACACACAGAGTAGACATTTTCAACCCATTATTTTATGTAATACCATTTATAAAGGTGCTGTTCAAAAACTGTATTACAAGCCATTATGTTTTCTCAGCCCTAACAACCCAAGCTAAAGTGATAAAAGTGTTGGAGAAACTTATAAAAGATTTATAGGGTGGGCCACAAATGGAGACGAAGTGGCCACTTGCAGCATGGAATGCAGCCTGCTACAAAGGGGGACTTGGTATTAGAAAATTATAAACCTTCAACAAAACACTAAGTGAAAA
Source organism: Pseudotsuga menziesii (assembly GCA_001517045.1). NCBI lineage: Eukaryota > Viridiplantae > Streptophyta > Pinopsida > Pinales > Pinaceae > Pseudotsuga > Pseudotsuga menziesii. The sequence continues at coordinate 5,124 of LPNX010186671.1, forward strand.
AGTGGTATGGTGCCAGTTCATTAAAAAACCAACCTTATGGACATAGTCTAAAGGTCAAGAGAAACAAATATACTAAAGGAATCAAGTCGGAATATTTAACCAGAGTGGAGGACCTTTTGAATTGCCCTTTGATCTGGATTAGTGCTAAACAGGGGCTAAAATTAGTTCAAGAGCATTGTTTCTATGTAGTAAAAGATGGGAACGAAAATCTATTTTGGGAAGATGACTGGATATATAGAACAAACCCCTATAAAACCATGACAGATCTTGATCTGTAACCTGATCTTTGGATACATGTATGTTCGTTCTAATCACCTAAGATACATCTAATCAAATGCAGTCTCTTCTATGATCCGCAAATTGCCTCTGCATATGACCATTAGCCCCATGATATTGGGTATTCCAGGTGAAGGAAATTGCCTCTGGATATTCCTATTGTCATTCTAGGTGAAGGAAATGAAATAAAAACATGATTAAAACACAGTATCCCTTACCTCCAACACTACTATGCGGTGGTTATACGTCCTCCTCCAATGTGCTGCAAACCCACCAAAACCACGACCAAAACCAGAAAAACGGTGGAAAAAAGCTATGCAGGCATCAAGTGGGCATATGGCAAAGGCACAGGCAAATTTTTTCCTCCAACATTGCACCAGAGAAACCCTATGCTGCCTTCCTCCAACACTGCTATCTATGCCCTCCTCTAACACTGCAAAGTGCCACAACCCCAACAAAACCAGAAAAATGGTGGAAATAACGTAAGCATCACGTAGGTAAAGGCACAGGCATCACGCAGGCGAAGGAGCAATGGCAAAGGTGCAGGAATCACGCAGGCAAAGGCGCTATGGCAAAGGTGCAGGCATCACGCAGGCAAAGGCGCTATGGCAAAGGTGCAGGCATCACGCAGGCAAAGGCGTGGGAAGACTTTTGCAATAAAAAAAGCCCCATGATATTGGATATTTATATAATAAAAAAAATAAACCCTTTTACCCTTAATCTAGCACCAATATATTGTTTTAGAATTTTTTTATTTTTAACCCCCCAATATGAACAAACGTGTTATCATATTGGTCCCTCAGTGAAGACCCCGTGTGGGTAAGTTACTTTCAGAAATGCTTATTCACCTTGACAAATGCTCACAATCCAAATCAATACAAGTGAGTCCAATAATCCTTAGATATAACTTTAGGTACCAATGCTTTTTGGGCCTTTGATTTTCCATAGCCTTGGTCCGTGTATTTATTTCACGTATTTTTATTATTCTAGGCTTTATGCATTCATGTATGTTGAAGAACACTACTTGTCATGAATGTTCTAAGATATTCATTTTATTGTACTTCAAAGCCAATTTCATTAGGCTTGCCTTGCATTCATGTATGTTTAAAAACACTACTTTTCATCAATGGGCTTTTTCATAAGATATTCATTTCCAAATACATTGTATTGATGGCAGCGCTACTTGTTTCAGGTTTAGCCAACACAACCTAGGTAACTCAGAGCCGAGACACAAATAAATAGGGAAACTTGTCCAATCAAAGAGGCTCTAGTGGGGAAAGGTCGTCCATGCCACAAGTCAAATAGTAGGTTGGGTCATAAACATAACTAGAAGGTAATGGATGAGCGGAGATAGTGAATAATGAAACCAACACTAGCAAGCCAAAGTATGGTGAGAATGACTACCTCTATTCTCCTTGAGGGTAAAACCAATGAGTATAGATCAAGAACTTCCAGATCTGAGTAGGGACATCAATACATAATATCAATACATCCAAGTCCACATATGTATATGATCACCAGATCAAGACACTAAATGCTAATGCATGTCACAAGAATGAGTATAAGAGCAATGATAACCATAACACAAGATAATATAAGCCGAGTCATAAACATGTAAATAATCCATCTGAACCAACATCTGTCCAATGAGAAAACACTGATACAACTCTGGGCACTACTAATTGCTCTGCAGATGGCTAAAATGACTACATCAGTCCTCAAATCTGAGTGTCCTCATATTCAGTCATGGCATGGGAGAGTACTATAGTCCATCAATCAAATCATGATCCATCATAGATGCTCATCTCAGCATCTCATATGTAGGGGAACTGGTTGAAAAGTGTACTGAAATCTGAAAAATAGAATATGGTAGCCCGGCTACTATATATGTGATAACAAACATAAAGGGGGGCGCACTTTTGCCTAAGGGCGCCTTAACAAGGTGAATTACATCAAGTGTCAAATATAACAATGCAATACATGAAAGGGGGTGCCTTAGGGACATAAATCATCCTAGGACCCTAGCAATACAATGACATACGATATAACATGATAATACATCAATGGTCAGGGTGAGGAACGCCCCATGTGGGACGTCCTCCTTAGAGAGACCAAATAAAATGATGTGGGCCCCCATGTTGAGTGAAATTGGTGCAGAATGATCTGAGGAGCCATAATATATCATCATAAAGCAATCCCATGCCATTTCCTTGACCATCCTAGCCAAATAGATTTCCTTTCGCAATTTCATAGTCCATTTTATGTGAATTTTATGCTGATACATCATCCCGGAACTATAAAGATGCCAATAACTCTCTACCGGCTACATCATGTGACAAACTTACTGCAAAAATGGATCCAGAGACATATGAGAATGGTAATGGTGACTACTCACACCTTCTAGTCCATCATAGCGCCTGTTATCATGAATCTTGTAGTTGCCCCTTAGAGTGATCCTATTCAGAATGGCAAAGGCGAAAGGAAACCAAAGTCATGACCTACGGATGCCTCAACCCCCTGATAATGGAAAGGTTGTCACACCCGTTGAGATATCCTTCGCTTTATGCCACTAAAGCCCAAGTGACAGAGGGGGAAACCCAAACCTATCCTAGAAGGAATGACCTAAAGCTAGATCACCAGATCAAACTATATGCATAGAATACTTAAGGTGAAAGCTAGAAACCCTAGATTTAAGGATGAAGCCACAATTTACGAATACTTAAGTAGAGGGTGGTTACAGATGTCGAAAATGTTGCTCAAGTTGATTTACTTAGTGATTTATGGATTTAATTACCAGATCTAGAGTTTGTGTGTTAACTCAAATGATCAAACTTGAAACCCTAGGGGGATTTGATTGTAAAATTAGGGAAAAAACCTAGGTTAGGTTTTAAAATGAGTCAGGGATTCTAACACGCTTGATTTGTTGCTTGGATGACAGGTATGACAGTATGTGAGATCCAAACAAAATTGGAACAAAATGTACCCAGAAAACTGTTGACAATGAAGAGAGGGTGATTTTCCTAAGGGATCAGTGCCACTTCTGCATGGGATAATGGATTCTAACGGTGATGCCTAGGAGGGAGACTGGGTTTTGGATGATGGCCGTCAAAACCTAGATCACAAAATTTTAGATTTTTGAGTGCAAAATGCTCGGTGATTTTTCCTACTAACTACAGGAGGTTTTTCAATGAAATTTGTTGATGGGCAATGCATGAAAAATAAAACAGAGAGAATTTAGCTAAGATACTCACCTAGAGTTTGTGGATACCTTCCTGGATGATGAGGATTTCTTCCTCATAGATCAAATGAGAGATCTGGACAAGTTCTTGATGAAAACGTTTTGCTCAATGACCTTAGCGTCCTCCTTTCCTACCACACAAAGGGAAAACCAGTAAATGAAACAAGAAAGATCGAGATCTGCAAATAAGAAGGAGATAAAGAAATGGAGAGTCATAAAGAAGTAACCGCTCCCTGATAAAACCAAACTAAAGAATGACGTCAGGGTGAGTCCCCTCACCAGTGCACCTCTCTCTAATTCGCCTCCTTCACCTGTAAATCAAAATGGGTACAAGAAGATACAAGAAACTATGCCAAGCTAACTCAGTGTAAGAGAGAAATAGTTTCAATCATCATCACATTCATTCATCCACAAAGACACAAGTATTTGATCCCAAAAAATCTCTTTATTCAGAAGTTCCAATTCTAGAGCTCATGGTTTACAATCGGGGGGGGATCTCTTCTTTATATAGCTTTTGAGAGACACCAACCCTAATTTAATTTTTTATCCAACAGTTGAGATTATAACATCATTAACGGTGGAGATCACTTTAACACGGATCAATACATGGATCAATTTGACTAGATCAAGGGGGCAGCACTTTTTGCCGAAGGACATCTTGTCTAAGTCAAAATACATCATAACATAAGATATAACATTATAATACATTAAGGGGGTCACCTTAGGGGCTCAATTCTCCCTAGGCCTCAATACAATGTCCTAATATAAGGTGTATTAATATAATACCTCACATAGCCAAGGTGAGGGACACCCCATGGGGTACATCCTCACTAGATGAGCCAAATAAATTATCCCGAACATACAGTTGACTGAAATTGGTGTGAGAGTGTTTGGAGAGCCATAATAAATCATCGGGATAATTTTCCTTGCCATTTCCTTGACCACACAAGCCAAATTGATTTCTTTAGTAATTTCCTAGTTCATTTTCTGGTGGTACATCCTCTGAAAGTCATAAAAATCATCATAACTTCATGCAAGCTGAGAACTGGGCCAAACTGACTGCACATAAGTGCCTGGATACATAGTAAAATGGTACCAATGACTACTCATATCCCCTAGAGCATTGTGCGCCCTAGGAGAACCGTAATAACTGTAATCTATAATAAAATATAATCTGACCAATAATAACGTGATAATAATCACTGATCATGAAATCGAGGGCCAAACTTTGAAAACGGAAACCGCAGTATTGGTCCTGGGCATGTCTGGAGCAAATATAAGCACTGCCAAATTTTTAGCCACTGCCTTGGGAATCGTGTTTAACTTGGTTAGCTAGGTTGACTAGGTCAAAATACCCAAACTAAAGGTGAGATGCTAAACTAAGTTGAACCTGTATGCATCCAAGGTAAGAGATGCTCCAAGATGTATATTAAAACCCAACATAAATTATGCCTTTCAGAATCATGGTGACAATAATGATAATATAATAACCAGTAAGATATACCTGCGTCTTCAAAAAATCATTGAATCTTCCGGAAGTCTCTTGTATATGCCATACTTACAAAGTTTAAACAATTTGTTAGTGTTGGGTGAAGGTGGAAAACAAGGCTAAGGTAAAGGGAAATGACTTATAGTTGGCTTTGACCATATGATCTCTTCGAATGATGATAAGTACACACAACCACAGTGACATATGGATGACGAATAAATAGTAGGGAATGGTGTCATCTCACAAGTGGATGAGTTGATTTGAAAAGAGTCCATTCAACTTTAACATGTCTACAGTTCACATCCAAGCTAACAATCGAGCTCCGTGAGGATATTTTCTAAGACCCTTGCGTTGAGTACACAAGAAACTGTAGTGAAGAGATCCTAGGGGACACTTGGAATTAGTTGTCCCTTACTCCATCTCACACCAAAACTCGCAAGCCCCGTGAGGAATTAATCATCACATCTCAATCAGATGGCCAACAATCTTTAGATTTAGCATTTATTTATCCACTGCTTTATTTGGGCCTTTTGCAATTTTATTTCATAGCCCTTTTTGGGTTGTGTCTAAAGACACGGTTTGCAACTTTATTTGAGGGCTTGCATTTCAAAAGATAGAACATATAACACATATGTAATGATGGTAGACATATTGCTTCAAGATTTAGTTGACATTCATGAGGATACTAGGGGGGAATATCCACAATCAGGACCAAACATTGGGGGCAACTGACTAGAGAGGTCAAGGCTTCAATACCCAACTCGTCTAGGCTCAAGAACCCACACCAACAGGTTCTCCTAGCTCAGAAGGACCAAAGCTTCGGCAAGTTTTGTTGCACAACTTAGAGCCAAGACACAAAACAACATGGGATCCATTATGCATAGGGGTCAAAGTGGGGAAGATGATCTTCAATTTCATAGGTCTCAGTCAATCATAGGTCATGGGAGGAAAATCAATTACAGATGAACTGGATGGATGGGGACAAGTGATACATGGAACCAGCAAAGCACTAAGGTTTAAAAGTTGTGTAAAGCATGTCATAAGAAATAGTATTCTACTTCAGATTCTTTAATCATTCTCAACACAAGTTTAAGCATTAGTATACATATAATATAGGCATAGGTCACCATAATCATCATAGCACAACAAGTCCAAGGTGTTAGTATACATCAGAGAGCAAAATCCTACCAAAGAGCCATACCTGATCTCTCCATGTACCTATCTTTATTTAATATGCCCATTTGTAAACTGTGTACCATATCTGCTTCTTTGTTGGAACGAACTAGGTCACCACTGAATTCATCTCAATGGACAATGAGATCTCAGTCCTAGCAAGGAAATAATCTGAAACAGCAATTGAACAAAGGCTCTGAATGGCTCGGGCTGTAATGATACATGTTGTAACCAAACCTCAATGTGTAGCTCAGAAAAATAAAGAGATCAATTTGTATGTTGCATTATGGTAGTGCCATCCTCATCAACATCTCATCATAAAAATGTGACCATAATAATAAAAAGTGATAATAACAGTGAAACTCAAAATTGTGGCCATAACCTAAAAACTAAGAGTGCAGTATGTCTTTTGGGCATGTCTGGAACATATATAACCAATCTTGATTTTTGTAGTCACTACCTTGGAAACGTGTTTGACTTGGTCAACTAGGTTGACCTGGTCAAAATACTCCATCTGAAGGTGAGATAATAATATAGATGAATCTGCATGCATTCAAGGTAAGAGATGGATAAATCTCGATTCATTTTATTCCTTGGAAAATGCCTTTATCTATACATTGCATATGGTGGTTGTGATTCCACTTCCAACCAACCTCTTCATCTTCCTACGTGACTATTCACATTCAAAATATATTTACAATATTTACATAACGTATGGAACCATAATCCGAAGATTAGGTATCCAACATTCCTCCTCTTAATCTTAAGGGGTCTTTGTGAGTCCAAGCATGGTTCTAAATCTTTTAAACTTTCTCGTCCAAGTGTTTTGGTGAAGATGTCGGAAATTTGCTCATTTGTGGAACAATGTCGTAAATTAATTGTCTAGGCCTCTACATGATGTCGAATCAAATGGTACTTTGTGTTGATGTGTTTGGTTCAATCATGGAATCTGAGATTCTTGGCCAACTTGATTGCAGAAGTGTTGTCAATCAATAAGGGAGTGGAATTTTCTTGCTTCTCATGCAAATCTTCAAGTATCTTCCTAAGCCACACAATCTCCTTTATTGCTTCTACAACTGCCACATATCTTGCTTCTATTGTCGAATTTGTTGGAACTGACTGTTTGTGTGATCTCCAAGAAATAGCTACTAATCCAACACCCATTGTGTATCCAGAAGTGGATACTCCTGTCTCTTTGTCACCATCGAAGTCTGAATCAGTGTACCAAGTGAGTTTGAAGTCTTCCACCTTAGTGTACTTGAGTCCAAAGTCTTGAGTCCCCTTCAAGTACCTTAGAACTCTTTTTGTTGCATACCAATGTCCTTCACAAGGTTTGTGCATGTATTTGGAAAGAATGCCAACAACATAACAAATATCAAGTTTAGTAGTGATAAGGTAGATAAGGCTTCCTACAAGTTGTCAGTACTTTGTTGCATCCTCAATGTCTTTTCCTTCACTTGATGTTAGCTTCAACTTTTGTTCCATTGGAGTTGAGAGAGGGTTACATTCTATCATGCAAAACTTGTTCGACAATTCTCCAACATATTTTTTTTGAGATATGAATATGTACTTACGATGTTGAGTCACTCCAATTCCTAAGTAACAATGATGATGTCCCAAATCAGTCATTTCAAAACATTTTTTTGAATCTTTCTTTATGGATGCTATATAATTTTCATTGTTCCCTGTCAACCAAATATCATCTACATATACTACAAGAAATACAATAGATCTTTCAACTTTCTTCACAAACAATGTTGCATCATCAAGATTATAATGCTTGAAATTTAGCTTTAGAAAATGCTCGGTTAGCTTTTCATACCATGCTCGTGGTGCTTGTTTTAGGCCATACAAGGATTTGGCAAGCTTGCATACCTTGTTTTCTTGTCCCTTCACAACAAAACCTTCTGGTTGAGACATGAAGACATTTTCTTTCAAGACTCTATTCAAGAAAGTTGTTTTTACATCCATCTGATGGACTTTCCACCCATTTTGTGCTGCCATGGAGAGCAAAGTGCAGATGGTACCCCATTTTGTTGTGGGGGAGAATGGTTCTTCATAGTCAAATCCTTCTTTTTGTGCATAGTCTCTCGCCACAAGCCTTGCTTTGTGTTTGTCAAGTGAGCCTTTTGATTTGTATTTCTTCTTGTATACCCACTTGCAACCAATTGGTTTGGTTCCAACTAGAGGGTCAACCAACTTCCAGGTTCCATTCTTTATGAGTGCATCATATTCATTTTGCATAGCTTCTTTCCATTCATCACATGCATTATATTTTATAAAGGAATTTGGTTCAAAATTAGCAGATAAATTCAATTCGCAATCAAATGAGACATCCATGTCATCACCTGAGTTATCTACTTCTCCTCCATCATCTTGTTTTGTTGAATTTCTCGTTCCTATATTTCCAACTTCATATGGATGGACACTTTCAAGTGTCTTTATGGCCCATTTTGGAATCTTCTTTGATGGTCCATGATGATTAGCTAGAGGTGCTTCATTCTCTTTAAGGTTCAATCTTCCAATCCTCTCAATAACAGCATCCATTTCAGGTGAAGTCGTGGGAACTTATTCTTCGTGAGTTTCTTCATGAGGGGATGTTGGTGCTTCAAAATGAAATTCCCAAGTTTGATCTTGATTCAAAATCAGGATTCCCCCTTCAAGGTTTGGAATTTCATTATCAAATTCATAATATTTCTTTAGATAGGAAAACTTCTCTAGGCAATCAAGCTTCCTTTCAATAGACTTGTCATTTTTATTAGTTTCAAGAAAAATGACATCTTTGGAAATAACAAATTTCTTGTTTACCTCATCTTAAAGACGGTATGCCTAGAATTTTCTAAATATCCGAAGAAAATACATCTTTGACTTCTAGCACCAAGTTTGTTTCTTTGCTCTTTTGGTATCAAGGCATAACAAATGGAACCAAAAACTCTGAGATGCCTAACCAAAGGAAGGTGGCCAAACCACATTTCATGTGGAGTCTTGTCTTCAATAGCATGACATGGACTCCTATTTCTCAAATATGTTGCACATACTACTGCATCACCCCAAAACATCAGTTTTTTATTCTTGAAAAACATCATTGATCTTTCCATATTCATTAATGTCTTATTCATGCTTTTTGCTACATCGTTTTGTTGAGGATTATAAGGAACTGTAGGTTCATGTGTAATTCCATGTTTGAAAAGATAATCTTCAAATTCATTTGAGGTGTATTCTTTACCATTATGAAAGCGAAATGTACCAATACATGCTTGTGCTTGATTCTCTATCCATGCATGAAAATTCTTGAATGTTTGAAATGCTTCAGACTTTGTCTTGAATAAATATACCCAACACATTTTTGAATAATCATCAACAAAGGTCATGAGGTACTTATTACCATTTGCATAAGGAATTGGCATGGGGCCACATAATTCAAAATGAATCAGTTCTAACTTTCTACATTCTTTGAATTTTGACTCCTTGATGCCTCCTTACACACACCTGGGGGGAAGCATAGTAGAAATCTTCAAGCTGCTTGGTGTGTCCTTGGGGGCAAGTCTCGAGTCAGGTGTTGTCACCTGATCCTGACTCCTTTGTTTATGCCACTCCTAACGGAGCCAAGGTGGGTAGTTCCTACAAAAGAGTTTCTAAGGCTCTTAAATTTTATTAGTTATGGATGAAATGGTTGTTAGGAGTTGTTTAGAATCAAATTACTGAATCAGGATATTTGCAAATATAAAAGTACTTCAATAGCATAAAATAATATCAGCATATAAGGTTTAAGCAACAACAATACACTGATAATAAGCAAATGAAGAGTATTGTTGTAAATGTAGATTAGTGCCAATGGAGTCAAATAAAATAGTATTGTTGAAAACGTGAAGTGTTTTGCAAATGTCTCTTGGTTTTTTTTAAGTTAAAAGTGGATTTAGATGAGTGGATTAAACAGGGGAAGGGGACTCTAGATATACCTAACGGTACGAGGAGTATGTCCAAAACTCTTATCAAATGTGGTTCCACACAAAGAATATGTGGGATGGATCAGAGTCTTTGGGACGTGTCCAACACTACACCAACGAGGGTATATCCTGACAGTATCTCGAGGTTACTATCCACTGGTTCTCTCTTCCTCTGTGAAATTTCCCCATAATGGATTGAATCGAATCAACGGAATTTTTCCCTTTGGAGATTTATTGGGGTGTGAACTGAAATAAACTAGTCACCTGACTTCCTTTCTGATACAACCACTCTGGATCGGACGAACCGCAGATGGTGTAGAGCATACGGGAAGGGAGGCCTTGGTTAATTTTAAGGTTTTTAGTGCAATATTGGTCTTGATTATTAATCCCCAAGGATCTCTTTCCGATTCAATGATTGTACTCAGGAAGTCAAGGGGGTAAATTCCATCTTGAAATAAAACAAGTTGCAAAAATACTTGAAAGGAACAAGTTGTTTAATTACTACAACAACGAAATTTGTTTTCCCTTGCGGGTAGTTCAGAGTATCATTGCTGGGTTAGTATCCAATTTAAACAAAATTAAAGTAAGCAGCTACTTGATCTACTTTTATTATCAACCAAATAAACCTAATCTAAGTATTGTGCGGATAAAAAGCAAATAAATAAGATAGAGCAGATACAGGCTTCCCCAAAATGGGGGAAGGGGGTTGTGGGAGTCGTAATCCCACTTGTTTTTTATTAGCTTTATTGCAATACTTGTATAATTCGCCCACCACATAAAACAAGAAGTGACACTTACTCCATGTCATTTGACCAAGATTTTAGTGACTTTTGACTTTAGTGTCAATTTATCGCATTTTAGCATTTTTTTGCCATTTGTCGCACTGTTAGAGAAATAATGCCATACGGGACAAAATAGTCACCCGAAGCATAGGAAAAGTGGGTCCCAGGGTAAAGAAGTTGCTTTAAGCTTGAAAACGAGCCCATCCACACCAAAAACAGACTTCGAACCACACTTTTATAACATTTTGAATTTTTCCATTTAAACCGTTAAAAAATGGCCTAAAATTGTGGAAAATTTTATTTTTTTCGAATATTAAAAAAAAACTAAGGGGGACCTAGTACATGTTCATAATGACTCAAAACCATGTCTAACATGCTTATATACATCGACACATGAACTTTAACAACTTACTAAGGCCTAACCACCAAGACGACAATTCCATCTTTGGAGGAGTAGTGAAAAACTCAAAAATTATACATCGCTTATTTAACATTGCATAATTGACAAGGGAAAATACACCTAGGAATGATCGGAGTGATGGCCAAGTCCTAGGAACCCAAGTCCTTTACAAAACGTTTGTCGTGTTAGAACATTTATTACAACGTCCCCAAGGGTTATGAACATGCATTTATTAAAAAAAATGGGGCCACACTTGGTACTGATGTAACCACGAACCTCTGAGCATTGAGTAAGAACAACTGATTTGTTCTAAGCCTTGGTGGCTCACCAGAAATCCCTTAAGTGCAACTTAGATGATAACACTCCTGAAAAGGTTGCTTACTATGTTTGCCTAAAATACATGCATCACATTTGTTCCTTTGCTTAGGAGTAGTAGGCAAACCATATACACCATTATTTCTTAACAAATGAAGATCGTTATAATTCAAGTGACCAAATATTGCATGCTACAATAAACTGGATGACATATTACCTTCTTCAAGCTTATACATATAGGTAAAGTTTTGAACTGTTGTAGAACATCCCTTCAACTTTAGTAGCTTTCCATCTTCATACCCGGTCATGATGACCTTGTTGTCATATGATTTCCTTATCTCTACAATTCCATCAAACATGTGGATGGAATGGCCTTGCTATCGAAACTACACCAAGGACAACAAGCTTCTCTTCAACTCTAGAAGATAGAGAACATTCTTTAACACAAAATCAGAGAAACCAGGCAGCTTTACCCTGATTGAACCAATTCCCCTTGGTTTGAAGCTAAATTTGTCTGCAAAGTATAGTATGCTATTTTCAATCTCATTCAGTTCTTCAAATAGTCTTTTCTAAAAGTCATATGAGAAGTTGCACCAGTGTCAAGCAGCCAACAATCTTTGTAAGATGAAAGATAAGTTATTTCATCGATACCAAGATTACAGTGTGCAACTATACAATGAGTTGAATCAAGGGCTTTACGAGTCTCTTGATTCATATTCTTGTCTTCTTTATTTTGATTGTGTCTTCCTTTGATGGACTCCCAAGGAGCCCCACACTGATCTAGTTCATGCCCATTCTTTCCACGGTGCTTGCACTTCAGATTTATCTTTTACTTGAGTTGTTTCTGCCCCCTCTGCCTCTAAAATTTCTTCATCTTCGTCATCTCTTGTTGCTATCTCCCTTGGAAGGGTCTTTGGGTTGATTCTTTGTTTTTTAAACAAAGCAAAGAGATTCTTCAACAAGATCGCTTGATTTCTTGATCTTTCTGGACCATTTTGGATATGTGTCCTTGCTAGTGAGGACATCACCAACAATTGAAGCAAAGGAGTGCATCTTCAATATGGAACCTGCAACTTACAAAATACTTGAAAGAAAAATATGGGATGCAGGTTTAAGTTCCTGCTCTTCTACAAGTTACAAAATGATTCTGCATCTTAATGCGCAATGCTGCAACCAATTACAAATAATTCTGTAGCTGCTTAAAATAGTACTGCAACACTATCTAAGTATCCCCGTAGTGCTATTACATTCAATATCCTTGTTTCTTAATACATTTACACTTGTTCAACAACTCTATTACAAAACATGAAGCAGAATAGTGCAGGTTGCAGCAATATACTTCACATTTTAACTACATCAGCAAAAATGGTGACATGGGAAGTCTCAAACAGGAATACAACTCTTTGCAAACTTCAAAACGTACTTCTTGCAGTAGAATGGAAGAAAAAATGAACCTCAACAATTCAATTCTTTATATAGTCAACATGATGAAGAATTGTAGCAATGGTCCAAACAAATCAAAACGCATCTTAGGCTCAGTGTTTACTTGTTTCACTAGCAGTCTTTGTAATGGGGGAGAGCATCGATTCACAGCTTCAATCCTCAAGTGAGCAGTTTATGACACTTGCAACAAATCTCTGGAGAATTTCGCTTCAGAAAAGAGAAGTGCAACATACACTTCTTCTCCAACGCATCAACTAGCAGTCATGATCTCATCAAATACACAACAATTTGAACAAGGAAATCGCAACAGTCTTTTTATACAACGAATATGGCCACAGCCTTAGGTTCAAAACGCAGCTTCAATTTTTATATGAGCAAACTATTCATACTATAACTACAGATTAATATTCTTCAATACATTAGTCTTGAACTCATACGCAACATATTATTTCTCCATCAAGACAAATACTCATACAACAATCCGCATCATGCCTACTCCACTCACATGGAAAATATTTGCAGAATTCCCACTCAATCTCCAACACACGAAATTAGGTCAAAATTAGGTTTTGTGCAGTGCAACGGTCACAAATAATTAGAGCGGCAATATCTTACCTCCACACACCGAGTCTTCACAACATCTTCAGGCTTCATGTAGTTTGATTGAGAAAAGGCGTGAATCTTCACAGCTATACAATTTCTCTCCACCAACGATCTTCAGTCAACAGGCTTCAAACGATTAGCAGTAGTAGGACGACTTCAATCCTCATGCGAATGAAAACATGTGTCTCTTCATCCTTCTATCCTCGTTCTTCAACAAACTTGCAGCAGCAAAATGACAAAATGTCTTCAATCTTTAACAAGGAGGTCACATCTTCTCTAGCAATCGCAACCACAAATGGCTAGACTCAACACAACTTCACTCATCAATTGATTCTCAACGATGAATACACAGCTCTCACAAACACATCACCTCGATTAGAATATAGTCTTAACTCTCACAGATTCGCAGCAAGAGAGGTCGGTCACGCATCACAAGTCTCAAACTATTATTACGGCTACAAAATAAACTTCAATCATTCATCCGCACAAAAGAATGCACAGACTACTCATAACCCACACCCACATAACTCATGCAATTTCAATACAAACTTTGAAGGAGGTGGAGATAATGGGAAAACTTCCAGAACTGGTGTGACTCACAGGTGTGAAGGAGTGGCTCAAACACTCTTCACGGACAACTCCAATGATTCAAATTGACAGCTATCAGGTTGCTCCACAAGGATGCAGCTCCAAACACAATGTGTTATACAGAGAACACAGGATATGTGGGGAACACATTATTTTAGGGTTTGCAGACAAGTAGAGCAGCGTGAGACAGAGGGATTGTCTTGGTGAATCGCAACTTCTATCAATACAAATTAAAAACAAATGCAGAGATTGATACGTGAAACCATTCAAAACCCTATAATCTTATACCTGTTCTTTGATGCAAGTCTTAGTTTGCATATCATGATGGTGTTACCAACTATTTTGTACCATAGTTGAACCTCCTGTTGAGCCGCCATTGATGAACATGGTCAATATTCATATTCAGTGCAGCGGAAGTTTAGAATGTTTTGCCTAGCCAATTTTGGCTAGCTTTTTTTATTTTTATGCTGAAATGACCATGCCCCATGGGGTTTTTGTAATAAAGTGTGCTAGTAGGGGTTTTGAGTGGCTCAGTCCCCTAAGATGTAGATTTCAACTAAGGTATTCTAAGGAGCTTTTTCCCTTGTCGATTATGCTTTGCCTATAGCCAAGTATAATCAATGAGTTTTTCTCTCGCTTCTTCCAAAGCTGGAATGCCCGATTTTGAAATTTGGGCTTGGGGGGTTATTAGAGTCCAACTAGTAAATATGAACCTACTAGACACTATTGGTATGTTCTATGGTCATTTCGTAAGCCCCGAGATGCTTTAAAAATTTGTCAAAAAAAATTTTTACCAGCAGGGTTGAGCTTTTTAATTTTTATTTTTTGACTATTGGGAATTAATTAAATTTTTTAATTAATTAAACCATTTTGACCATGGTTTAATTGAAAATTTTCAATTTGTAATGATTAAGTGGTACAGAGAGTGTTTTTGGCTAATAAACACTTATTTTCTAAGTCAAAACATTCATTTACCCCCTAGACACACTTATCCTAAGTTTCGGATTATTATTTGGCCTTATAATTAATATTTTCTCAAAAAACACAAAAAAAGAGAAATATTAATTAAAATAATAAAAAATAATAAATTGGAGAAAATCAAAATATCTCCATAAAAGGCCAAATTGAATAAAATAAAGAGCTAATTAACTCGGTATGGAGCATTTATGATGATTCCAATCAACATCGGTCAGTTTCAGATCAAGTATCGAAGTGTAGCAATTGAACTATCAGTCAAAAAATTGTCCTTTTTGATCAAATTCGTTTTTGGTATAGGTGTGGGTTATCTATTAGCTAGGTGATCATTAGGAGGGAGGATGAGCCACCTCACCCCTCCTCATTACTCCAGCACTCACTTACAACCCAGTTGCAGCTCAGTTCAACTCCAAATCATCATGTCGAGCTTAGTTAATCAAGAAATTCACTCCGGTGTTAGTCTTAGTCCGGATTTAGGGTTTTAAGCCCTATCTTTCTTTTCTTTTTGTATAAATAAGAGACTCTTTTTCCCATTTGCATATGGATAAATTGCAAGAGAACTCTGCCAAGATTGTAATCGAGATTTGATAATGGAATAAAGTGACTTTGGAGGTCTATGTGTGGGTTATTTGCATGTGGTTTTCACTTTGCGAGGTGATATTATTTCTCAAACCTCTCTTTATTTTAATTAATGTTGATCAATGTTAGCTCATGAAGGCTATAAATCTAGCATGGTAGGGTAGTCATTTAAAAGTTTTAATTTGATTATCTATGCAATTTTCATTATATATGTGAAGCGGGCAAGAAGTAGTCAATTATACCAGTGCCTTTCATTATCTATTTTGATTATTACATCCTAGCATTTGATCACTTTATTTGTATTGAGTTGTGTTGGTTTCAGGAATCGCCAGGAGAGGAGGGATTGAAGTTCAACCGGTTTCTCATCAAGGGTTTTTTAACTTCGTACTTTCACCATGCAGATTCTTCAAAGCATTTAATCCGACATCAAAAAACATACAACTAAAAAGGGGCTCTTCCTTACCTCTATTAATCAAACTTTAAAAATATTTTCCTTTGGTTGTAAGATTCACGCATCCTCCTTCTTCTCTTTCTTTTCCCTCTTATCCATCTATTCTTTCCCCTTTTTTGTCTTTTTACTCCTCTTTTTACCTTTTTGTTTTACTAGTTTTTACCCTGTTTTTCCTTCCTTTTTTGCTCTCTTTTTCTCCACTCTTCGCTGCCCTCTTTCTCCTTTTATTTGCAGCCATACATGCCTTTTTGTTGGCTGTCCTATTTACAAAAATTTTGCAGCCAACATTCCTCTTAGTTGGCTGCCCTCTTTCACACCTAGTTTCAGCCCTTTTGGGCACTTTTCCAGCGCTTTTATTGTCATTTTTCAAGCCTCTTTTCCTCTTTGATTTGCAGCCATCTTTCTTCCTACTTGGCTGCCTTGTTTTTTATTTTTGTTGCAGCCATCTAACTCTTTTGTTGGCTGCCCTGTTTTTCCATCTTTTCAACTTTACATTTTACTCTTTTCTTTGCATGTTTTTTCCCTTGTTTTGCTTCAAAAAACACTAAATTTTTGCATTAAAAAAGAGTTATTTTTGTACTTAGATTAATTCCATTTTTTCCATCTAGATTAGTCTTGTTTATCAACAATAACAGGTGCATGAGTTCTTGTTTATGTTGTGCAGGTATCGAAGAGTAAACCAAGAAAGACAGGTGCAAGGACTTGAAGATCGAAGAGAAGTGCAAAAAACTAAGAAGACAAATCAAGCATAAAATTGCATCGTTATAAAAGCCATTAAGGATTATTCAATATAGTAGTTTGCAATCTTTCTTTTTAAAAGGGTTAAATTCCCAAAGCTGTAATCTATTAATAAAAAGGACTAGTGGGGTTAAGCCTCCCACACTTTTTTCTACTTCCTCTATCTGGGGGAAGAGTGTCTTGTCTTGTCATTGCTTAGTTTAGATCTCTTTTAGACTTAGTTTTATTTCCTGCTAATTGCTAGATTCAATTTCATCACATGCATGCCATTTACTTCATCATGTTTTTTTTTATTAATTATCTTAAAAAGAATCTAAAGACTCTTGAACCTATCATAAGACAAGTCAAGAGCACTCTCTGTCTGAGAGCACTTGCATTGCATTCACATCATAGATTAGATAAAACTCTTGAATCTCACCATAAGGTGGATCAAGAGCACTCTTTGTCGGAGAGCGTGGTTTGTTAATAAAATTTGCAACTCATCATCCCATAAAATTGGAATTTACCATTTTTACAGTGTGTATGCTCTACCCGTTCGGGATACCCAGAAGCATTGTAATTATTTAATTCATAGATTTAATTCCAATTTCACACTTAATAAAATTTACCACCCCGCATTTAGCGCAATATTCTGAGTAGCCAATCTCTTAGTGGGTACGTTGAGTAGCTCTCCTTGTTTCATAGTAGTTGGAAAGTTATTGAACGCCTGACTGCAAACCGGATTGTCCAACATGTGCCTGAATGGAGCCACTTAGAGTATTTTTTGTTATATTTTCACGTGGAAATCCTACTCGCCTAATTAATAAGATCATTCATAAAACGTACATTAAAATTTGACAAAGTACATGTTATCACATATATAGTAGCCAGGCTACCATATTCTATTTTTCAGATACAGTACATTTTTCAGCCAAATCTCTTACATATGAGATGCTGAGATGAGCAGTTTTGACGGATCATTATTATGTTAGTGGACTATTATACTCTCCCATGTCAGGACTAAGTCTCAAGACACTCAGATTCGAGGACTAATGTAGCCATTTAATCATTTGCAGACCAGGTAGTGATGCCCAGATTGTTGTTAGTGTTATCTCATTGGACAGATGATGGTTCAAATGGATTATTTGCATGGTTATGACTCAGCATTTATTATATTGTGTTATGGTTATCATTGCTCGTATACTCATCTTTGTGACATATACTAGCATTTAGTGTCATGATCTGGCGGTCATAAATACATGGACTTGGATGTATTTGTATTATGTATTGATGTTCCTACTTAGATTTGGAAGTTCCTAATCTATACTCATTGGTTTTACCCTCCCTAGGAAGAATAGAGGTAGTCATTCCCACCATACTCTGGCTTGTTAGTGTTGGCTTCATTGTTCATTGTCTCCACCCATCCATTTCCTTCCAGTTTTGTTTTAATCCGACTTACTATTTGACTTGTGGCATGGAGGCCTTTCCCCAGTAAAACCTTTGTTGGACAAACCTCCATATTTATATTGTGTCTCGACTCTGAGTTGGTGACAGAACTTGGTCAGTTGTCCCGATGTTTGGCACTGTGCAGAACTCCCCCTGGTCACTTGAGATGCTGTTGGCTAAAACTGAAAGCTCATGTACTACTTGTATTGGACATATTTATATTTTGCGCCCATGGAAAATGTAAAGTCTAAAATGTGTTTCTTAACATATGTGAGCAAACGGCAAGAGCGATGAAATGCTAAAATACCTCTTGAAGGGTATAAGAAAAGGTCCCAAAAGCGATGGTTGAATATATGTTATATCCAAATATTGCTGACGTTATAAATTTGAATATGTCCCGGATGAAAGCTGCGATTAGTTGTGCTTTTAAGCACTGGTGAAGTCCCAAAGGGTCATATAGGCCAAAAATGCCATGGAAATAAAATTGATGGTCATAATGAACTTGGATCAAACTTGATGTAGACATGATGCCTAAGTTGAATAAGCACTCTCTGAACAACTTAAACATTTGTGAGGCACCGCCATTCCTTGTGTTGTTGTTTGTCCGGCATGTGGTTATAGTGAGTATTCCCTTTCCATATCCAAAGTGTCATAATGTTAAGTTGGTAGTCATCATTTTCCCTAGCCTTGTCAATTTCAACCTCCACCCTTCACTAGCAAATTGACTACAACTATGAAGTGAGTATAGTCCTAAAAGTCTAGTCGGAGTAATAATAAATAAAACCGTATATATGTATTTGGTTGATGTACCGCCAGGGAGGTGACTGCTACTTGTTATGAATGTTACTTAAATAATTTGTAGAGCATGTCTTGGCCTTATAACACTTGCAGCAGATGGATGATAGTTTGAGTTATATTATCGGTATCTAGTCATTTACAGATGATTATATTGTCTATTGGATATGGTTGATGATCAGGTAGACACCTGGAAAGGGTATGAGTATACACCCTAAATGGATTTGGACTCTCTGAGTCTAATGAGATAGTTTGTTTCCAGTTTCAGGCACTTGCAAAGATGGTTAGGCTCATTTCACTATTTTTATGCAGTTTTGCTTCATAGGATGATGTGTCTGAGCAGGGAGATGTTTTTATTGGATCTCCTAGGGCGTTGTATGGGGCATAGGAGGTGCAGCCACTTGATTGTGCCATAGTACCCCCATCCCAGAGAGCTTGGTGGGCTTAGTTGGACATCGGAGGCACCCTAAGAGGCTGTTTTGGCAGATTCACATTTCTCGAGGCAGATTAAAAAATGATTAAATGGATATTGAAGAAATCGATTTGGGCTACTAAGGCAAGGAAATGACATGGGATGAATCATGATGATGAGAGTGATGTCCTTCGCACCCTCTCCAGCAGTTGTAGCACTTGATTGGGCCCACACCTATTTTTTTGAGCATTTTTATATTATTTTTTGGAGCTTTTGGGAGGCTCACGATTTCCTCAAAGAGGCACAAAGTCAAAAAAATAAAATATTATATTATTTTATTGTGCCATGGGGCACCCAAAGTGAGTTGATTAACACTCCATGGATCCACCATGTGCTTCATTTATTTCTTGTTGAGTGGGGTACTCTGTTTATGGGTGATTTAGTCCATTTTGGTACTTTATGGTTATATTGATCCATGTATTGTATGTTGAGCTCATCTCAACCATTGATTAGAACATTTTTATCTTTTAATCTTAGCCACTCCTTTTGAAAGTGGTTATGATTTTGGTTCTCTCATTTCTATTTAAAGGAGAGAGCTTCTCGTTTGTAAGGGGTCTTTGGCTCTTGAATCTGAATAATAGAAAGATTTTTTTTGTGGATATTTTTTGGATCTGCTTTGCATCTGATGTTCTTCGGTGGTGACTGGAAAGTCCCTTGCTTCCTAGCATTCGGAATATTGTGTGAGATCTATATCTTTTTTTGGGATCATTGTCTTGTCTACAGGAGGGCGTTTTCAATTGAAGCGTTTTTGCAGGGGGGTCTCAACTCGCTCGGATTGTCTTCGTCTTGTGTCAAGGGGTTTTCATTAGCTTCATTGTGATCTATGATTACATCTTGTTACTTTTCTATAGATCTAGTTTTTTCTTTCATGGTACAGCAAATCTGATATTGTTGACGTTTGCTTGTGTAGGATAGGGGGGCGCATTGGTCACTTGGAGCATAATGTTGGTCCTAGAACTCACTCAGGTTTTCCAGAATTGATCAGGATGGAGGGGATCATCATCACCAAGGCATCTACAAGCATTTCTAGGTAAGATCTATAGGTTAGTCTCTTCTCTTTCAGATCTCAATCCATTGTACCTTATTTTCTTCAATTTTTTCTGAAAAAGCTCCTAAATAATAAAAATCCAAAAAATACTTAATCAAGGAACCGCTTGATTTTTGAACAAACCACTGCTGGTTTTTGTAGATCGGGCATCCCTCTCACCAAATCCTCTTCAACGCTGTCCAGATTGTGACTGGTTTTCCCTAGATCTGACTTTGTGACTGCTCAAACCCCAACGCCCCTACTGAAATTTTGACTTTTCCATATTTGACTTTTTCCGGAAAATAATCACTTGGGTTTGTAGATCATGTCTCCCTCACTCCAGAACACCCCCAACGCTGAGCTAGTTCCTGCCAGGTAGCCCTAGATCTGGAAAACTGACTTTCAGCATCCTAGCTTCCCTCATCATTTTGACTTTTCCAGAGCTATTTTTATTTTTATTTTTTGACTTGGGTTTGTAGATCAGGCCATTCTGATCTCATCTCTCCTCCAACACTGAGCTGATAGTCTCCTGGTTGTCCTAGATCTGCAGATCTGCCTCTCCAAATCCTAGCGCTAGCTCTACTTCTGTTGGTTTCCCTTGCAAACTGAATGTTCCGGGCCAAACACTTTCTTGGGTCCATAGATCAAGGCATATCCCAAGTGGGTCCATTCTAACGTTGTGCAAATATTGACTCTATTGCCCAAGGCCCAACAAGCACCGATCTCCAAGCCTAGCGCTAGCCCACTCTTGACCTCTTTCCCTTGAAAGTTAACTGCTCTTTGGTGACTCAGGTAATATGACATTGTCATATCTCTCACGGAGTCTATCGCTTTGGTACTAGATAGTCCCAACTCTGTCCTTACTCACCCTGTCTCAGTTACGTTTCCCAAGGCAACGGTTATCTTCATCAGTTGCTAGTACCTTAACATGATATTGTCATATCTCTCACTGAGTCTATCGCTTTGGTACTAGATAGTCCCAACTCTGTCCTTACTCACCCTGTCTCAGTTACGTTTCCCAAGGCAACGGTTATCTTCATCAGTTGCTAGTACCTCAACCATAGATCTAGTATTACCCCTATAGGTCACTTGTATTTCACTTTGGATCAACCTTCATACAAATGAAGCCCTCCTCCAAAACCTTGGTCCACTTAGTATTATCTCCCATAAATCTAGGGTCTTCAATTACCTTACACCTTATGTACCTCAAGCCTACTTGATCTGATCTGGTGTCTAGGTCTGATCTCTCCTATTGGGAGTAGATCTGAGTCTTCCCCTTTGTTGTC
The DNA here is from genome assembly GCA_001517045.1 of Pseudotsuga menziesii. Lineage (NCBI taxonomy): Eukaryota > Viridiplantae > Streptophyta > Pinopsida > Pinales > Pinaceae > Pseudotsuga > Pseudotsuga menziesii. The sequence continues at coordinate 27,126 of LPNX010186671.1, forward strand.
TCGGACTTAGATAACATAAAGTGAAGACTGCCTTGATTGGCGTGACAACCATCCATTTGGGAGTCTAAGCAGTCTTAGTTCCACCTTCTTAGTTGCTTTCCCTTCTACCATCCATCCTGGATCCATCATACATAGACAACTACAAGGTTGGTGATAACAGTACATTTGCAAAACGATCTCACAAACATCAGAGACTTATATTTTCAGTATCCTGACTCCATTTAAGGCACTGGTCTGTTTATTCTTGCACCATCTTGTTTGGACCATTTGTCCATTTATTTCTAAGTTATTTATGCGTGGATGCCTTAATATATGTCTTATTATTTATCTCGTGTTTTGCAGATAGCAACATGGATTGTGTAATTGGTCGTTTTTATGTATATCAAAACTCCTAAACAACACTAATTCTCATCTTACATCTAAAAACACATTAAAATAAAAAGCCTTACACAACCTTTTTTAGGGACTACCCCCTTTGGCTTCGTTAGGAGTTAGCCTAAATGAAGGAGTTGGGATCAGGTGACAGCACATGGCTCTTTGCTTTCCCCCAAGGCCACACCTTTCCCGCTTAGGGAAACAGCAGTCCAAAAGATTTCTGCTGACGGTGTGCATTCGGCCTACAACAGATGGCACACAGGCTACAGGAGAAATGCGTGAAGGGAAACAAAATAATAATGAGTGCATGCAACAGGAATGGAGAAGAAGCATTAGGAGAAACATTCAATTATGAGCAGAGGGTAGACACAAAAATGAGCCAGGACTGAAACAAAGAAAGCAAGAGTTATGGCAGGTGATGCTCTGATAGGAATACAGGCTGCCAGGACTGAAACAAAGCAAGCAGGAGTTATGGCAGGTGGTGCTCTGATAGCACTGTAGGATAAGATAACTATCGATTCATTTTATTCCTTGAAAAATGTCTTTATTTATACATTGCATATGGTGGTTGTGATTACACTTCCCACCAACCTCTTCATCTTCCTACGTGACTATTCACATTCAAAATATATTTACAATATTTACATAATGTATGGAACCATAATCCAAGGATTAGGTATCCAACAATAAACAAGCAAAATATACCTGTGTCCATGAATATTCTTCAAATCTTTCTATGAATCTCCTTGTATATGCCATACTTCAAAGTTTAACTCATTTGCTAAAGCTGGGTGAGGGTGGATAAACAAGGCTTAAGGCAAAGGGTGATGACTTCTTCTTAACTTTGACCATGTGATCTCTCTGAGTGATAACAAATACACACAACCACAATGACAGATGCATATGACAAAGAACATTAGGGAATGATGGTGTCTCACAAATGGGTAGAGTACTTGGGCTTGTTTCCTTTAGACTCTAACAAGTATCTATTTCACAAAACAATTAACTTTAAAGCATTTAAGACTTTCAACAAATACTAGCTAGCCTCTAAGGGCATGTGCCCTGGATAGCTTTTTGGGATTTAGATAATGACTTAGCTTAGCCCTGCTGCCACCGAGCGTCCATAGCCCCAACAAGTTTGCCACCCTGTTTCCCTGTAGGGGCAAATGGCCTTACATCAAACAAAGGATGAGTGCTCATCCCTTCACAACTGACTAGTTTTATAGCATTTATTTCATTTAGGCATTAGTGCTTAGAAGCACTACTAATCACAGCTTGCCTTTTGCATCATTTAGATTTAGCATTTATGTGTTTAGATGCATTTTGTGTCTAAAGACACTTTTGTTAGGGGTACTTGGTTCAAGGACTAAAGGAAAACCATCTGATGACACTGGCCGCACATCCCTTCCATGGTGAATCTACAATTTTGAAATTTGAGAAAATTTAAAAATATAATACAACATTCAAAATTTTGAAGTAACATTCTTTCTTAGTTGTAAGTAGCTTGAAACATATCTCAAATTTGAAACATAGCATATCATGTATAGATATACATGAGTGATCTTCCTCGTTCTCTTATTAAGTGAATTACTAGTATAAAAAATAGAGTAATGAACGGTTAATGGAACTATAACGAGAGTATACAATGTGATGGTGTCTTAACATATCTCAAATTTGAAACATAGTATATCATGTATAGACATACACTAAGTGATATTCCTCATCCTCTTATTAAGTGAATTACTAGTTTTAAAAATAGAGTAATGAATGGTTAATGAAACTATAACAAGTGTATACAATGTGATGGTGTCATCTAAATCAATTTCGCCTTACATAGTAACATTTCCTCCATCTTCAAAGTTGAAATTATAAATATATTTAAACATTTAGTTAACTTTACCATATATTTTTGTTTAAATGGTGGTTTACCAAAGGCTTGCATCCATTGGGAAATAAGCCAACACCTACTATTCAAGAGAATTAAAAGATGATCAAAATTACATAATCTACTCAATCATTACATAAACGCTCAACAAGAACATCGTGTCAATTTAGTTAACTTTACCATATTTAAATATGATAATAGTATATAAATTATATTATTATATATAATTATTTGTTATATTTATTATAATAATATAAAATATATTAGCATATGTAATTGTTTGTTATATTTATTATAATTTGTATTTATATTACATAGTCAGCTCATAAACCTTGATTGGGGATGCTTGATGCATTGACTTTATTAGTAATACACTTTTCATCTTAAATTTGGGCTTGAGATATACATGTATTTTTAAATATTTACAATTTAATATAGTTTTTAATTTTTCTTCTTTTGTTTTATTTTTATTTATGTTTTATTTTATTTTTTAGTGTACACTTTTCTTGTTTTCTTTTATTTTTATTTTTAATGGCAAAAGACTATATAATAACATTTTATTTTACATAATTTTGAAATTCTTATATTTTAAATTTTTTTAAATCATAATCTACCTAGGTTTATGCCTCAATATTTATGTATCCAGGGTACCCGTATCAAGTGCTTGGGTACGTGTACAGTACGTCTCCTGCCATACCTTGTTGTACCCATACTTGATCCATATACATGAGACTTCGTTATAAAAAAAAGGGTATTATAGGCGAAATGGTACGTCATACCCCGTGTTTGGGACTTTGTACCCCATGTTTGGGTACTCTGGGGTATGGTCGACTCGGTAAAATGCAATCCGTTGGGGAAAATGTAATGACCCCCCACCAAATCTAAACTAATTTTTTGCTAACTACGTATGGAGTCTGGTTCAGGACTTATGTCAAACACTTTACAACACTATTCAAATTCGACTAAATATTGTCCAAAACTGGTAGATTGATTTTACATTGATTTACAATAGATGATTTTATGGTTTTGCTTTCAGCACTCATGGAACATAATTTAATTTCCAAATGTGCACATAAAAAATATACATATGTATTTAACACTAAGAAATACACCCACAACAACGCAGAAATATATTTGGCAATTTGCAAATTGTATTGCCTGTAACAGTAGTACAAATAGGTGTTTAAAATAAGATTTCAAGTGTACCTTCATGTCTGAGTTTGATTGTCTGTTGCAGCTGTTTGGTACAATGATTTATCAAATTTTATGTAACTTTCAGTCTTCCAAATCGATATTTACTGAGTTTATAATTTATCAAATTTTATGTGTCAAATTTTGAATCTGAATATTTATTTTTCAAATAATCATCAAATTTATAATTATAAATCATGATTCATAATTTATGAAGAAATCTACATACTGATCTGACTATGACATATACCGGTACCCAAATTTCCCAACAACTTACCCCATATATATATATATATATGAAATAAAATAAAATCCCCATATATATATATGAAATAAAATAAAATAAAACCTATGACGAACTTTTGAAATATGCTCTCAACATTAAGAAAAGCAAAATTTAACCCATCTTTAATGGCGTTAAGGGTCTGGTTAGTGATATAACGAGGATAAATCTCCTCTTCGATAGGTGTCAACTATGCTCACCACTTGGCACGTGCTGCCGTGGTGTCTGTCTGGTACTTCCTTCTGGACGACTGCACTGGCAGGGATTTTCGGAGTATCGAAATCCTCAGTGGGCAAATAATCCTGGATCGAGCGACAGGTGATAAGTGGATTCGTCGAAGATGCACAATGAATACGATGACCAAATAATGGTGTTGAGATCTCCGTCACTGAATTCTGGTGTTGAATCTCCTTTAGACTCTTCATACTAGTGTGAAGTTTTTAAGTTTTTAAAGATAATAGGGACAGGTATGTAAATGTCTTGACCGATAAATCTTGGGATGATTTATTTAATGATGGGACCATGAAAAAATTGATAAAACTTGGGATGATTTATTTAACGAAAGGACAGTGAAAAAATTGATAAATCTTGGCATGATTTATTTAACTAAGGAACCTTGAAAAAATGGATAAAATGAAAAAATTAATAAATCTTGGATGATTTATTTAATGAAGGGACCATGAAAAAATGGATAAATCTTGGGATGATTTATTTAACTAAGGAACCATGAAAAAAAGAATAAATCTTGGGATGATTTATTTAACTAAGGGACCATGAAAAAATTGATAAATCTTGGGATGATTTATTTAACGAAGGGACCGTGGAAAAATTGAGAGCACTCATCATAACTTGAACAACAAAAGATTGAATTGCAGAAGATTGAATTGCAGAACAGCATGCGAGGTGGTCTGTCCCATAGGCTATTCTTAGCCTCACAATCGTTAAAATATTTCCTTCTTCCTATTGGTTCCTAGGCCATAATGGTGTTCAAAATTGAGCATTGGTGGAACGGTGGGAGAATGCCAGTGTGAGAGAATTGTGCAGCTTCTTTTTTTGTATTTTCGCTCTGTCAGTTTGTGGGCAACAGGCTCTGCTCAGCTTTGCATTTCGGCTTGGCTCTATGTAGCGATATAACGTTATCTGCAGATGGAAGAAGTTGACGATGAAGTCATCCGGGCAGTGGGAAAGATAGGCACATGGCGCGGGATCATGGATGACATAGAGAACGTCCAATAGTGTAGCCAGCGTTGTTGCGAATAAGAGCATCTGCATCGTGAACCTATTTCCCATGCAATATTATATGGGCTCTAGCTTCATTAGTTTGGTGGCTATGGAGCTTCTACGTTGCAATCGTTGGGCAGTTAAGTACAAAGCAAAGAGCATGTGGACCATGAACCTTTTCCCCATGAAATAGTAGATTGGCTCTAGCTTCATTAGTTTGGTGGCTGTGGAGCTTCTACGTTGCAATCGTTGGGCAGTTAAGTACAAAGCAAAGAGCATGTGGACCATGAACCTTTTGCCCATGAAATAGTAGATTGGCTCTAGCTTTCGTTGGTTTTGGTGGCTATGGAGCTTCTAAGTGGCGGCCGTTGGGTAGTTAACTACAAAACAAAATCAATAATACTCGTAGGAGAAATATCATGGATAGAAATTTGCAAACGCTAAGCTAATATTGGCATTTTGATCACCACTTACCATCTGGAAAATCATCCAGAGTCCAGGCATTTGGCGACGAAGAAATCAATACAAGATGTCAATATCTTTTTTAATTGGAGAAATGTGGGCATTTGTCATATACTAAGATCGAGCAAAGGAGAGAAAAGGAGGATGTTTACCAATTACGGGAGTGGAATTGTGATTTATTGGGTGCAAAATTCTGCAGTGGTGTGGTTTCCTTCCATGTTGTTCATTTCAAAGAAAATATTTCTTTGAAAACTCTATGGCGATAATACTCGTGGAAGGACAACCACCAGAGTTGAAGTAAACAAATATAATTAGGATGATGCCACAAACACTCCTTAGATTCCTTTGATTTCACAATCTTGACATGGGGAATATTTTAGTGCAAGGACGTTGACGTTGAAACTGCTCATATTCCCTTCGAACGCCTTTGACGTATGGCTTAAAAACAAGAGAATTGAGCTCATGAGAATATGAAATGCAGCTAAAATACTGAAGGTCGTGTAGGCATAAATAAAAAGAGTCTAGGGAATGCATAACCCTTGCATTTCTTGAAATATTTCAAGTATATTCATTCAGAAATACTTTTTCTGTGCGTAATGCATGCATGTCATGGTTGTAAAGGTGTTAATGGAGCGTAATGCATGCGTGGTTGTTACTTGTAGGTGTTAGAGTGATATATATGTTAGATAGGTTCGTTTTTTTTAAAGGGAAAATATTGAAATGTTTCAAATATTGTGTGGTTCTATCCAAGTTTAGGAATCTTTGAATAGGTTTTGAGATTCAAACAATAGTTTTTTTTAATTCAAGATCTTTAAATGTTGTTAAGTGAAAATCCAGGATGGTGTATCTTGGTGTTATTCATGTCACAACGATTATATATGCATATATTTTGCACATATTTTTCTTTTTATATAATGCATTTTTAAATTAATGCCATACTGGTGTTATAGCTAGAGATATATGTTGGATCTGTTTGTTATTCTTGATATTCTATAGGAACCAACACACTATATTGTGTATTTCTCTTTGTTTGTCATGGCAGTCATGTGGACTTTATTGACATGTATATGTAAGGAATGTTTGTTTTTTAATTGACACACATATACATGTTATGCACGCTATGTTAGTGGTCATAGGCTAGATTTTGTATTTTTCGTTTTCATCGTTTTATATGAATCGACGTTTTATGCTGTGTTATTGCAACATTGGAATCTAACAAGTTCTTTTAAATGAATTTATGAAATGATATTCTTATAGCTCAAAGGATTATAGGTGCACGGTCAAAGATCCATGGAAAAATAAAAATCATCCCAATTGAGAGGGGAGAAAAAGAGGATACCAATTGCATCACATAGAACTTTAGAATTTTCTCAGATAGACCTCAACTAACATCATCGTATGTCTCATCTCCACATGTGGAAAGAAATGGTCTGCATTGCTACAGTCGTGTTGAATGTATATCTATAGAACAATGATGGCTTCACCATATGCACTTACCATATGCACTTATTCGAACATATAAGAGATTGGGTTGGATCCCTCCTTTTTGTTAGTGTGTCTCCAACAAAGATATACAATAAGTATGTGTAAATGCTTGTTGCAACAAGACCCACACCAATTCGCTCACAATGAGGATAAATGAATTCCTAAAACAAATCGCTCGCAAGATTTGCTTGTGCAACAAGAATTGCAACAGGCAACGGCGGGCACGATGAAGAAACTAGCGCGGGCATGACAGACGAGGATTGGGAAGATAACCTCGAAGTCGAAATTGTTAAACACCTTCCAAAGTTAATATGTTTGCGAATGAGAGGCCCAGTGACAATGCAACATTTATTTATTGTATTACGATCATTCCAATAAGAAATGCATTTTGAGGATATTATGCAAAGAGATTGGACCCACGCAAAATAATGGCATTAAATCCTTTTACATGTCAGAAGCACAGAAGACGATGGAATAACCTAGCCCTAATCATACTTCGAATGGTGTCAAAGAATAAGTACTTTATGACTATACATTATCGAATTTTAAATCCAATTTATTTATCAAATGCGATGGTTTTGACATTTTGATATAATATAATATCATATATTTTTAAGGTCACCGCTAAGCGAGACAACAATTGGTGTATGGACTCCCTTGTTTGTGGAACAAAGGACCCCCCTCTGTTTAGTGATTTAACTGCTAAAGTCTACAGAGGTATACATATCTTGCCCTCCTTTGGATTTGAACCTGTAACCTTGTTGGAGGAAACACATGCTCTTAACCATTTGGATAAAACGTTTAAGAATTTTACTAAAAATATATTATATTTAGGATGTACAAGATATGCATGAACATAAATATAATAGCACATAATAAATAAATAAGACATATTAATTATTATTATTTAGATTAAAAACGTTTATATTATAATTAATGTTATATTTTAATTAATTCTCAAAGTACGACCATAATGATAATTCTCTTATTGATGCATATATTAAGAGACCTTTGAATATGGAGCACCTTTTATTAATTGAAACTATACGATCATGGTCGTATGACAAACGTCGTCATGATGAGAAATGGTTGGCACGAAATAATGTTGCAATTATACAAGTGTTTCCTAAGTTCACGGGGTCTTCACTTAGTAAAACCATGTCATAGTGCTTTCATTCATGAGATATTAAATAATACTCTTAATTTCACTAGATAGATAATTACTTACAAAAATCATTTTGTTGAGCTCCCCTCCCAATACATATTTCCAATTAAAAAACCCATACTTTTACAGTATATTCATTATTTTTACTAGAAACCCCTTTTTATACCCCCCAATACCTATAAACCCTCCATACCCTATTCCCCACCCCCCAATACCTACAATATATTGACCTTATTTTTCACAATTAAAAACCCCCCTTTATGAATGAACGTGATAATATATTGCTCAAAAAGGTGAATCCCCCGTGCCTAAATTTTGCTCAACTCCCGCTCACAAAAATGATAGGTTTTTGGAGTTATTTTGGTGTGAATTGTTAGTGTACAAGCCATTTCGTGACTTTCACAAAGACATAGGTGAGGCAGTTGATGATATCATACAAAATTGGAAAAATTTCCAATATAACCCTTGGCATGTTGATCGTACTCCAATACCACCCGAAGATCCACATGAAAATGAAATTGAAGACCCAGTTGATATTTTCCCAAATTTGCAAAAGGACTCTAGAGAGAGCGAGTGGGAGATAATTTCAAGGTTGTATAAGAATAAGTTTATAAATGTCAATGAGTTTGACATGATTAGATTGAGGGATGGTGATGTTTTGGAAAATTGGAATTCTAAGTTTGTGGATGAAGACACATCGAATCATGCTATTAACTTCATATCCCAAAAGAAAAAAAGTAAATGCAATCAGTACTATAAAATGTGCAAATGCTTATTGCTTTGAAAATTTAGGGGAAAAACAAAGAATGGCATTTAATACAATCCTTGACCATTACAAAGGAGGTGGTGATAGATGACCTCTACGTATAATTACTCAAGGAATTGTTGGTATTGGAAAGTCTTACCTAATTGGATCTATTAAACATGCCATGGAATTTGATTATCTTCCTAATAAAAGCCCATTTGCTTCTTTCGGCTCCCACCGGTGTTTCGACATTCAACATATCCGCAGCAACAATACACTCTGCACTTCATATACCAGTACGAGAGATGGTCGATCTACAAGGGTCATGTTTGATTACATTACAAGAGGAGATGAGACATGTCAAATTGATCCCTATAGATGAGATGAGTTTTATAGGGAGAAATTTATTAAAAAATAGTGATGCTCGCCTTCGTCAAGTCTTTCCAAGAAATTCAAATCTCCCCTTTGGAGGGAGATCGATTATATTGGTTGGTGATTTGGGACAACTACCTCATGTTATGGATAAACCTCCATATGCATGTGAAGATCCTGCAAAAGAGTAATGGAATTTATTCACAAAAGTTGTGACTCTTGATTTGGTTTTTAGGCAAAGATGGACAAAGCAATGATCAAAAATGTTTTCGACACCTTCTAATGAATGTTAGAGATACAATTAGCATTGTAGAAGACTGGAAATTACTAATGACATGTACAAATACCTATATGGATGGATCAACAAAGGAATCGTTTGATAAGGCTATACATTTATTTGTAACAAATGAAGATGTCGATAATCACAATAACCGTTGTTTGTGATCCCTAAATCGCCATGTTGGACGTAGTGTCATTGCAAGAGTCAGTAGTAACTACTCAGTTGATGTTGATGAGGAAAAATTGGACAATGAGTTGCTTATTGTTGTTGGAGCTAGGGTCATGCTTACTTCAAACTTATGGACCAATGCAGGACGTGTCAACGGCGCCCTTGGGGTAGTTGAACAAATTGTGTCTATTCTTGGATTGTCCCTGCATGTACCTCCCACATATGTTTTAGTGAGATTTGATAAGTATGGGGGGTTCCATGGGATGTAGCATTTCCTCAGACTGTCCCTATCATACCAATTGAAAGAGGTAAAGCAAGACAAATTCCATTGAGACTTGCTTAGGGATTAACAATCCAGTTAAGTTCCAGGGATTGACACTAGAGAAAGCAACTATTAATATTGGTAAGAATGAGAGGCGAGGTCTTACTTTTACTGCAATATTTAGAGTAAAAGTTTTGGATGGTCTTCAATTTCAACCTCCATTTTCATATGATCGATATGATCTAATAGAAAAGTTGAAGAAGAAAGATTAAGATCACTTACTCTATAATATATATTTTATTTGATATCTTTATCATTTCACTTCATTATTATACAACTTCTTAATGACTAAACATTCTTTATGTGTTATTATTCAACTTCTTATTGGCATAGATAACTATTTGCATTGTAACACTTTGTTATTGTTCATATTCTCCATGGTGCTATTTACTATCACGTTGGACATATTTCCCATGGTGTGTCGATGTCAATAATATTGCTTCCTACTCTCCCCATGCCCCCACGCCCACGACTGCAACCAGCATAGATACATCTTAAAGGTGGCTCTTCCAAGCATCGAGAGGGATCAAATCTCTCGAGTTGCAAACCCTTCCTCTACTTTTTCTCTCTAAAAAGGATTTGCACCTCAAGAGATTTTATCCCTCTGTGCACTCGGTAGAACCACCTTTAAGATGGATCTATGCTAATACCATTATAAATGAAAAATTCTCTCTCTAAGATGAGCTTCCTCAAAAGGGGAGGTACTACCTAAAAATGGAAAATATGTAAAACCTAAAACTTGTCCACGCTGAACACACCCACTAGAATGACATCATCCCCAGAGTAAGCTATCTACCCGACCATTTGCACCAAGGCCCACTTGACTCCGTCTGGTGATAGATTACTCCGTTAACATTGAGACCAAGAACAACAAATTTTGCTTCTTTTCTTGCATTTTCATTGCAGATCAATTCTACAACAAACTATTGCTACACTCTGGTATAATGCAATAATGAAAAATACCAATTTACCAAATCAAATTGAATCTACAGACTGAACCGATCTAAACCTAATCTGAAATTGTGTTCTAAAAACTTGTAATTTGAAATTCAATTGCTCTGGATTTGATAATGCCAATGTTCTGTGTGTATGCTAGTTTAAAAATTTAACCTCCGTGATCATGAAAGATAAAGAATCCAAGGTTTAAACCTGGATCGGGTTCCATAAAACAAACAAAGGAGTTGATTAATTGTTACAAAGGAAGTTGGTAAAACGTTCCAAGTTTAGATCTTTCTAGTTATTTTTATGGAGTTGACTAAAATTATACAGTTCTAAACATACATTTGCAATTTTCATAAAAATTCCCATCAAAACTTACAATTTTAAACTTGCATTTAAACAAGAAGAATTTTCATGGCTAAATTTATGGATGGATGAATTTGAAAGTGCAATTGGTGTGAAATTAGGTGTTGGAATTGGTTGTTCTTGGTCTCACGAAAAGGTAATAGAGTAAGCTATCACCCGATGACGTCAAATGGGCCCAGGTGCAAATGGTCGGGTAGATAGCTTACTCCCATCATCCGCACCCCACCATCTTACGATGCGCTATTCTCTTTTTGCCAGCGGACTAGACTTCTCTAATAAAGGAAAAAGAGGATAAGTAAGTCGGTTTGGCTAAACAAAGAAATAGAGGGTGGAGGGGAAGGTGGCGGGGACGGACCTTTCCGTCGCGGTATAACCCAAGGTTACCTGCGGATCGAAGCAGTAAGCTTAGTGGAAGGAGGTAATTATATCTCATTGAAGTAAATGTCAGTTGCCATCAATGAATGAATGTGGGTAGCGGGATGTTGGTGAACCCCGAATCGTCGTTTGCCCGGACTATAATTTTCAAAATTCAATTAGATTTCTGCATATAGTTCATTTTGGTCTACATATGTAAACAATTTCAAAATAGAATTTAAAACAATTTCATGTTATTGAAAAATGGTTCTTTCAGGTATGCTTCGTGGGGAGTTTGCTTCACATATGGCACATGGTTTGGTGTTCTGGGATCAGTGGCTGCTGGAAAAACCTACGAAAACTGTTCAAGTATTCGTAAAGCTTGCGAGTTTCTTCTTTCAAAGCAGCTTCCTTCTGGTGGTTGGGGAGAAAGTTACCTTTCATGCCAAGATAAGGTGACATTTTCTTCAGCATCATTCTTTATTCCGTTGTCTTATTCCCAAAAGAATCTGAATTTCCATAAGTAAATAAAAAAGAACTTTGAAGTGGCTTGTAGTACACTGTTTTAAGGGTGTTTCCATTCTCATGGTTTTGATTAATTAGTTACTAGCATAGATGGAGAACGCCGATAGGATAGGTCCTGCCAGTGCCACTGATGATGTATTAGTAGATTGCTATTGTCACACATAAAATTAGTAAATAATATTGTCTTGTTGTATGTGATTATCGGCACTTCACCATAAAATTTAAAATTTAGATTTGATTCAAATTTCATTTAGCCTGAAATTTTGTTTTGATTAATTAGTTAAGATTCCTGAGAAGGAACATCTATGAAGCTAGATTGATGGACTTACTAAATAACAGTACTGAATGATAGCATTAGAAAAGCAAGATAGTATCTTACTGTTTCATGCACTCTTGCAGAACTCAGACTTGGTGATGACCTGGCCAAGGTCCGGAGTTGTTAACCTTGGAAAGACTTGGCAACAACTCAACAAAATCAGCTAACAATGAAGAAATGCATAATTTTTTTATTGTTTTCAACCAAATTAAAATATAAACTTAAAACAAGGTTATAGATTATCCTTTTCTCCTATATTGACATTGTGAATCGCAGTTCTCCCTCATTGAAACAAAAACTGCAAGTGAAAATGGGCAAGCAGAGCCCCAAAAACTGACTTTAAATTATAAAAGCACCCTTGCTTACTGTTTTTTTTTAAATGAGCAAGCTCACTATTTTCTGTCTTCTTTCTTGTTTTTGTGTTTTAAATTGGAAAAAAATTGGCAAGCTTGCGACACTGCCGATTCTTTCCAGTGTGAACTCGTCTAGGGATGGACTCCCTGATGAATAGGGGAGTCATTCAGCACTGGTTTCATGTGCAGGCCTGTCCGAAAGCTGTTTTTATTTGTGCCATTCCTACAAATGTTGTTGGAGGAGGTTGAGGTTTGGGTGTTTGTTGAGAACAAAGTTACTATTCCTATTGACCCTGCTTAGTTGGCTGATTACAAGAAAGAGGCCAAAGCAAAGAGAATCGTTTTTCTGTTCCACAAAGGACTATTTGATCCCTCACATTGCAAAGGAAATATATGATGCCTTGATCATTTTGTACTAGATTATGATTATTTCTTGCAAAATGTACCTAAGAAGCAAGCTCTCTACAATCCACATGAGTGACACAAATATTTTGGCTAGTTACTTGATGAAGATCACAGAGTTGAGAGATTGGTTGGTTGCCAATGGGTTGAAGGTTGAAGACAAGGAGTTGGTACCCATTGTACTGAATTCATTTTCTGCATCATGGAAAAACTTTATCGAGGGTATATATGCTTGACAAGGCTTAGAAGATGCCCGCCTTGAGAATCTTTGGGATGACTTTGTGCAAGAGAAACAAAGCTAGAGACCGGTTCAGCAAGGCAATTGAAGTAGAAGCATGAAGCGAGTTAAGGGAGCAGGGAGCGCATTTCTGAAATTTGTTCTTATAAGGGAACATAAATGATTCAATGAAGCGTGCTCCTAATGACTCTTTTTGAATACTCCCTCTAGGAGCTTGCTTTAGAAGCAAGTGTGGATGCAGAGGGGCACTCCCCCACAACGTAGCACAATAAAGCAGTTTTAACATAACAAGATTTGATATCCGTTACCTCTAAGATTTTCCCTAAAGATTTAGATAAGTCCAATCGCCCAAGTACAAACCTTAGAAGATGTTAAGGACACCACCCAACCTCAATTGTCATCCTCCTCACTTTAGGCTGTCTCTCCTTTGCCACAAGGGTGATTCCCTAAGAACAAATCACTAATCTGTCCTATTAACACAGATCTGCAAATCAGATTAATCATTTGGTATGTTTTATGATTTTCTTTAAGTAAAAGGGATGAGAAGACAAGCAAGACCGAGTGCCTTGTCCTTTGGGCAAATGGAGTTAAAGCATTGCATGATGAAGAAGTTTGTAGCACAGAGGAGAAATCGGAAAGTTATGTTAGACATGAACATCACCAATTAAATTAACCATATTGATACAAGGAATTGTTTGATAATCTCATTAAGATGCCATGTCATCACCAACTCAAAACCAACCAATGCATAATGCAACCAATAAAGCAAAGAGAACAGCAACACTCATCAAATGAACGTTAACAAGAGGATTGATTACATCAAGGTATAAAGAGGGCATGCATGCCTCTCCAAAACACCTTTCTCTAACCTCAAAACAGTTCACAAAAACATATATGAACAGATTTGAAAATAGAGATATAGCAGCAGAATTTGATGTGGCATCCCAAGCATCAATGTCGTCGATACTCCCGCAAAAGGCGTATAATTCATCAAAGATTTTCCTCCCTTCGACCTACAAACTACAATATCCTTGGCCTTTTAACGGGGGCTTTCTATCCACTTAAACTTCTGATTTGCCAAATGAGAGGAGGTTTCTTTTATAGATCTATTCATCAACTAATTTACAATAAAATATAATTGAGAAAACTCTAGAGTCTTAGAGTCTTCTTTCTCCAAGAAATATTAATATAGTGTTATGAGAAGGGTTTAGAAACACCACTTGCCCTCTTTAGCATGAAAGATCTCTTTTAGCTGACTTCTCAAAGCCCTTTGGAGTGATGAGACCTAGAGGTCTGTGCATAAAAAGCTCCAAATGTGGGGTGCCCCTCTTCTTTGACCACATCAAAAGGCCACATGTCATTCCTGTAGCGAAGCACTACATTATTAATCCTTTCCCTCGATATATGATCTGCTTTAGATAGTTCTAGGTGGAGTGGTCCTCAAAAATTTTGCATTAAATATCGTTAAACCTTTAACTTCCTCCTTACAAAGTGGGACACTCTTCTTCTTGATATGTGTTCTTTGAGTGGGGTGTAGAAGAGGGCTTGGGACCTCTTTGACCATGTCTTCATCCATA
This sequence comes from Pseudotsuga menziesii, assembly GCA_001517045.1. NCBI lineage: Eukaryota > Viridiplantae > Streptophyta > Pinopsida > Pinales > Pinaceae > Pseudotsuga > Pseudotsuga menziesii. The sequence goes on from LPNX010186671.1 coordinate 42,150, forward strand.
AAACCCACAAAAAAACTTGAAAGGATGAGCACTCCTCTATTTAAGAGATACATGTTTTGATTAATGCACAAAAAGATGGCTAAGGGTCCATTAGTTTCTACTTTAATGGTGCATACATGGCACTTGCCTTTTCTAGCTAAGGCATTCTCCTTCCTTAACCCTTTGACCAAGTAAATTATTAATGAATTGTTTCAGAAGGTGGTGCACTCTTGGAGAATGTGCATTGATTGAATTAGAGCCCTCATTAAGTTTCTTGGATTAGGACGCCTTACTTGGTGGCTCCACATTTTACCAAATACACCCATAGAATATGGTGGACCCCCTCTCGATATGGAGCACTCTAAATGCTTTCCTTTTGACCTCAAACCAAGTGAATCGTATGGCATGTGTTGTCATGCCATGTAGGGCATTTTCCAAGAGAAGCTTCTCTTTACCAAAAATAGTAATGAAAACCCCAAACAAACCACCTTTTCCTTCTATATGTGCAAAGTGGACTCAAGGTGATTATTAGTCTTCTTGAGGCTTAGGCACCTGTTGTCTCCTTTCGCACACCTGGGGGAACGTGGAAGAAATCTTCAAGCCACTCGGTGTGTCCTTGGGGGCAAGTCTCGAGTCAAGGTTGTCACCTTGTTCTTGACTCGTCCGTTTAGGCCAACTCCTAATCGAAGCCAAGGGGGGTAGACCCTGTTAGTTTTTAAGGTTGTTAAGGCTTAGTGTGATGAAGATTGAGTTACTTAGGAGTTTTGATGAAAATAAACACTTGAACAAGATATTGCAACAAAAAAAATTTAAAACACAACAGCCTATAGATCAACACTTGATAGATAAAGAACTTAGAAGAAGATGATTGTATAATGTAAAAACCAGAGCCAAAAATGGAGTCCAGAGATAAAAGAGTGTTGTTGTATTGCTTGGGAAATGTGTTGCAAGTGCTCTTGGTCAGTTTTAGATTAATATTGCAGATGAGTTGATTAAATTAAGGGGTAAAGGAACTCCAAATATACCTGGAGGTACAAGGAGTATGTCTAAAACCCTTATTCGATGCGGCTTCACGCAAGGAATATGTGGGTTGGGTCGGAGTCTCTGAGACGTGTCCACCACTACACCAACAAGAGTGTAGCCTAACGGTGTCTCGAGGTCACTACCTAGATGTTCCCGCTTCCTTTGTGAATTTGTCCACCGCAACGGATCAAATCGAGGCATTGGATTTTCGTTTGAGGAGGTTAATTGAGAATGTGAGACTAATTATACTAGTCACCCACGTTTCTTTTGATACATCCAATTGATCGGTCCAACTACAGCAGTGCAGAGCATACACAACGGAGCCTCTGTAAATCCCCAAGAATCTCTTTCAAGCTAAAAGCCCTAGTCGGGAGAGCAAGTGGTGTAAATTTTAACATGTGAAGTAACATAAAATAGAAATACTGAAAGAAAGAACAAATTGTCTAATTAATCCTACCACGCATCTCTTTCCCCTTTCAGGTAACTTGGGAAGTCGTGGGGTAAGTATTGGTATTACTTTGCAATGAATTTGAAACTTGAAATAATAAAAGTATACTGATCTATAAAGCAAAACTACACTAACAAGAGAAAAACCATGAAAAAAGTGCACTGACGCAAAACCCTCCAGGGGGGATGGGGAGTGGGCTCTAAAGGAGCTTACTCAAAATATTTTATTACGGTATTTACAATGCTTGAGGTGGATGCCAATGGTCCTTACAGATCTGGATCCAAAGGCTTACAGGTTTTAGGAATGACGCAAGAAAAAGGAATATTGCTCTGGATGGCCCCATTCTTCAATTTTCCATCAACACTTCTCCTTGTCCTGTCGACAAAAGACAAAAACCAGCCACCTATCTTGCACCAAATGTGCTAAATATAACGTTAAAAGCATAATATAGTTAAGTATTGAATGATCGAAAACTATGCACAAATGCTTAACAGTACTAGATCTATTCTAAGAATGATGCTTTATAATTCTAGATCTAGAAACATGCTTAAAAATATAAGCCTTTAGATATTCCTTGAAAGATAAACTAAACTACTTAAGCATGTGAGTAACCGTAACCAAAGGAGAAAGTTTGATTTAAAATTGAGGGAGAGAGAGAGAGAGAGAGAGAAGGAAAGAGCTCAAGCTTGGGAATGCTTGGGCTATGGAGTCCGTTGGTGGAGAGCGGAGGGACTATGCCTCTTCAACAATGAGTTCTTGGAGAGTGGGAGAAGCAAGCAAGATCTCACACAAATCCAAGAGAAGCACCTGTTAAACACCTTCACACTTGCCAAGAACTTATCAAATCCAGTAAAAACTCATGCTAAAGACAAGAACAGCATACCCATAAGCAAATCAGGATGCAAATTCTAAATCTTGAACATAAATTAATTAAGAGAGCAAATAAACTACTTCACTCACTCCTGCCGATTAGTTCTAATCATTCAATGAGGCTAGATTTGACAAGGAATAGAAAATGCATAAAATAAATTCTACATATTACCTCAACAACAACATGAGACAATGATCATCCACACACTTGAGCCATACACCACATGAGACCTCCAAATTCTTTCTATTATTCCAAAGAGTATTACAATTACAATACAACACTTGATCATTCCTTCGGTCCTCTGACCATGAGAAAATGAGGAAAGGATTCTTGCTTAAATAGCCAAGAGAGACCCAGGGGGGTGCTACCTATATTGACAGAAAGAGCGGTAATTGATCTGAGTTAAACTGAGTTGTAGTGAGTTGGAATGAAGTGGAATTGGAGAGGCAACTACTCCTCTCTCCACCAAACTCCAACAACCCACTCTTCAAAAGCCACATCATCCCAACGATTTGCTACCTCATGAGGTTGGTGTCTCCATCCTCCTCACATGCGGGTTCCTCACCAACATCATATGTGATTTCATTTCATAACATGTCATATGATATATCTTATCCAAGGTTTTTAAAACCTGCCACATGAAAGGGGGGTCCACCCCAAACTATCGCAACTTTGGCTTTGAGCTAGCGTGAAACCCATAGTTGACGTCACCACATTTGCTCACACCATTCGCTACCTCTTTTTTAGACATATGATATACCACACTTAAAACATGACTTATCCAAAGTTCTTAAACCTCATGAAGAGGGGTCCACCCACCACTCAAACGCAATCTTACTTGGTGTTTGCGTGAAGCCTCCAATGGTTGACGTCACCACTCAGAATAAAACATTCACCACTTAAGAATTATAACCAAAGTGTAAAACTTATCACATGGAAAAGGGTTGCATGATTATGGGGGACCCATGGCATGTCATCCCATACCTTAATTTTTTTTTTTACTTTTTCAACCTTGTCCTTTTGAGCTAAATTGATGCATTTTATCATTAAAATGTCGTTTTGATGCTCCTTTAGTTAAATAATGCTCCACAGGGTATTTTAGCTGCCCGAAACATATGAAAGTGGCCTCTAGGGTAAAGGGGACGCTCTGAGTGTGAAAACAAGCTTCCCCATGCCAAAAATAGACTCCGGACCCATCTTTTATGCCACTTTGAAGTTTTTTAATTAAACCATTAAAAAATGGCCTAATTTTGCGAGAAAAAAAAATATTTTCTCGGAATCAGACGAAACTCTAGGGGGACCTAGCACATGTCCATATGACTCAATTTGAATGCCTAGCATGTTTATAAACACTGACACAGAGGCTCTAATAACCTCCTAAGGCCTAACCACCAAGACGACTACCCCAACTTTGGAGGTGTGAGTGAAAAACTCGGAAATTATTAGTCGTTTTGTTCAACAACCAATAATAACCAAGGGAAAAAACACTCTGGGCTTGTCGGCTTGATGCTTAAGTCTGGGAAGCGGGGCCTTTTATAAAAATTGATCATGCTAGCACATTTTTTACAATTTCCCCAAGGGGGTATGAACATGTGTTACAAAAAAATTGAACAGACTCCTGAATTCTGATCATGAACAAGTGTGCTTGTTCAAACCTTGCTGGCTCACTTGAAAAATCCACCAAGTACAACTTAGGTGGTAACATTGCCCTCATCAATTAGAACCATATAGTACACAGAAACTCCCTTGAGATGTGGAGAGCTTGTCCATTCTTTGAACATCAAGTGTGCTCATGTAATGCAAGGCAATTACTCAAAAGCTCCAATAGTATGAAATGCCTCCAAATATGCAACTTTGCCTTGGAATATGTGAGATGCACCTTCAATGAACAATGATGCATGAAAACATGTAGATAATGGCTCCAAAAGGCAAATCTTTGCAACTTGTGCAAATTTAGCTCTAAATCTGTGAACTCAACCATCCAACCAAGTCACCAAAATACACTTCCTCGTGCAATGCTGTGGCAAGAATATCTATGAAAATGTAAATTGAATTTTGCATTGTTTTTTGGTAGCAATACCATGTAGAAATTTTGAAAGTATGCCCAATATGAAATTTCCTCCTCACTTCTATGAGGCCACAAATCTACTTCATAGAGTTTCTAGGCTTCGTGCTGAAACTAATTTCTTCACCAGCCCAACAAGAAATTTCAAATCTGCCCAACACTACTTTTAGGGAAACTTCAAATCATGCCGATGCTCTTCATCTCAAACTCAGCTGGCATATTTGCTTTGCACCCTACAATGAGCTTCTTTGTACCTATGAGAAACAAGTCATCTACATATAGCACCAAAATAAGCAGATCTGTTCCAACAAATATATAATATAGATTAGGATATGCATTTCTTTCGGTAAAGCCCATTCTTCACAAATATCCATTTATCGTGGAATACCATGCCCTCGATGCCTAATTGAGTCCATACAAAGATTTCTTAAGCCTACAAACATAAGACTCTTTCCCATTTACATCAAATCCTTAAGTTTGCTCTATGTACACTTCTTCTGAAACTATCCTCATTAAGGAATGTTGTCTTCACATCCATTTGATGTATCCTCCATCCCATAAATGAAATTAAAGACATAACTGCTCTAATGGAAGTGTACCTAGGGACAGGAGCAAAAGTCTCCTCATAGCCCACTCCCTATCTCTTGGAGAACCTTCTTGCCAATACACCATAAACCTTGCCTTGAACTTCTCAATGCTGCCATCTGCAGCATGCTTGATTTTGTAGATCCTTGTAGAACTCACTATTGGCTTCTCCTCTGTCTTGGCACTATGTTCCGCACATCATTCTTCATGTTGGAGGTGTACTCCTCCACCATGGAATCTTGCCAAACCTTCTAGTTGATTGCTTCCTGAAATTTGGAAGTCTCTGAATCTATGACGTTGCTTATCAATGCCATGCAGTTTCTTCAAGGGTTTGTTCTCCATCATTGTGCTCCTTGGAGCCTCAACATACTCTTGAGCATCCCTCAATGTCTAAGTGAACCATTGAGGTCTCTTGACTAAACTGGACGGGGCTAATACCTATGTTATTTTGGGAGTGAGCCCAATGTACAATCTTATGCCATGCTGGACCTTGACTAATTTGGGCGGAGTGAGGCAATTGGAGTGATCATTCTCCTCATTGTTAGTATCTTAATAATTTAATGTTTCAAAGAGCAAGTCGATTTAATAATTAGTACTGATATTTGGAATATAGGAATCTTTTGCGAGTGAGGAAATCAAAACAATTTGGAAAGTAAAATTCAAACTGGTGTTACTTTTATTGCTGCCGTTCAACATTCTTTCACTTGCTTAGCTTGGGATACCAAAGTGATGACTGCATACCTTGGAATTCTATCTTTCTTACACTAGACATAGTTGATGCATATTTATTTGACATTGCAGGAGGACAGATAAGTTCTAGTATTTTACTGATGTGGTTTAAAGTGAGCATACCATCATTTTCCTATATGGCAGCAACAGAATTCAAGGCTTGGTCGTGGACAAATTCATGAGAATTTCAAACTAAAATTTAAACATATATTTATCTTTAGGTCGTACTCAACTTTCTTGTGGTCTTTTCTTCATTAGTCAAGTTATTTTATACATAGCATGTACTCTCTCAGAAAACTGTTGTGAGAAGTTAATGTGTACCAATTTTTTTCATAACTACTAATTAGTTTACTTGTCAATTTTAAATACATGAAATCAACATTATTGTATCAGGTCTATACACAATTGGAGGGTGGAAAATCGCACCTGGTACATACAGCATGGGCTATGCTGGCTCTTATTTCTGCTGGCCAGGTGTGTGTACGAACCTCTTAAGAATATAAAGATTCTCTTTTATATTTTTTCTCATCTGTTAAACTTGAAGTGCTTTTATTATATTTGCACTGAAATGGCAATTTTTTTAACTGTTACTCTTCTCAAAATGGAACACTACCATTGACCAAAACGAAGTTGATAAGAAACCTGAACTCAAGCACCCCTGCAACCTATACTGAATATAAGGCCATATATTTATGTCAAAACTTGTATTCTGTAAACATTGTTTCATGCCAAAAAAGTTGTGAATTCACATTCAATAGAGTTAGCTGCTCCTTTTCTTCCAGGCAAGTGAACATTACTGCATATTAAATCTTCATTCACCTTTTTTGTTCAGGCTCACTGTTAGATTCAAGTATCCTGTCTTTCAAACAGTGTCACAGGAATCACGATTCCCTGATTTTAATCTCAATCAGCCACTAAACGATCTGATTCAAACTGTACCAAGTTCAACTCAGGTTGACCAAGTTTGAATCAGTCAACACAAGTTAAACTCACAATCTAAACCGTCAAGCAAGTTTAACTCGCGATTTTATGGAACCCGTGCCCAGGAAAACTTTAATTGCTTGATTTTTACTGTTTTTTTCATTTTCTTGCTTGCTGGAGGTGTTTTCTGCCTGCTGGAGATGTTTTCTACTTGCTGGAGTGAAGGAACAGTGACTAGTGTTTTCTATTTTGAATATTAATGAAAAATGTTTTATTTTGAATATTAATGAAAAATGTTTTTTTAATTCAAATGTGTATGTATTTATTTTTTAATATTTGCCAATTTTTTTCCGATCCAATTCAAAACTTTGACTCTTTTGCCTCACCGATTTAGTTCCAATTCCGACTCTGGTGACTATGGATTCAAAACCTTTATTTGGATTTGCTTCCAGTTGTCTTGATGCAGATACAAGACATTAGATTTCATAGATAAGCAATTTTGAAATGGTTTTGTGGATTATAAATTGAAGCAACATTACAGTGATGCCAATTTTTTCTTTCTTCTTTTGGGAGTAACTTAGGCTTTGAGAGATTCAGAACCTCTTCATCGGGCAGCAGTACTACTTATCAATTCACAAATGGAGAATGGTGATTTCCCACAACAGGTAAGATTGTAATCTTTGCATGTTATATGGAAAATGCATGTGTTCCTGATTTCAATTTTCTAAAGCTTGAAAGATGCAAGAAAAATAGTTGCATAGAAGTTAGAACAGACAACCTTTTTTGAACAATAACAAATGCATTCTTCATAACTGTGTATCATGATTCCTTACTCCAATAACTTAAGCATATCAGAAGCAGTTATCAAACAATAATAAATCTTTGCATTTTTCAAAACAAGTCTTGTAATGATCAACTTGTTGGCATAATTCTTTTTACATTACTAATTTGTAGTATGTATGATTGGGACATTTGCCGATTGAGGTTTCTGTAGAGATTAGGTATAGATGTATGACATTAGGTATGGATTTTATAGACACGACCATTCTTTCTATGCATGAACTAAACCTTTGAAACATAAGGGTATTGTTGAGAATTGTATCTTTGGATGTTCTTCATGTGATTATGCCTAGCATGAAAGGTACAATGACGATAAAGGCATTGATGTAGTGTGTAAGAAACAACCTACTAGTCGGCATGGATCCAGTTGTGAAAACATGGAGAGGTTTCTGAGACTTTTACCAACTGCATACGAGGAATGCAGGAATGCACCAGTTTTTAATGCAGTAGTGTAATTTGCATGATACATGTGCATGAAATATGCATGATGCATGTGCATAAGATCTGCATGTTGCATGTGCATGTGCGTGAAAAGTAGGTTAGAGTTTTGGAACCCTAAGTCACTAAAAGCTTATAATGGAGAGCAAAGGCAGATGGGGATGAACTTCTTGAGCATTGTGTGTAATGAGTTTATATACATAGGTTGAGTGAATTCACTGCATGATGGGGGTGAATCACTGCATGAGAGGCGACGCATTCTAGAGTAGAGAAAGAGAGCCAATCTGAGAGAGATTGAGTACACTTGATATGAGGCAGAGAGGATCCATATGAGGGAGAAGATTCATCATCTGAGAGCTCAAAGATTGAGCACACAACAAGAGGAGTGAATCAATGCATGAGGAGGGTGAATGCCTGCATGAGAGACAAGGACACATTTTTTAGCAGAGAGGGTATAGTTTCTTGTGGAGTGAGGGTGTTAATCTGAGCAGAGATCTAGCACACTTGATATGTAGCAGAGGGAGGATACCTTAGAGGCAAAGATTGTTTCTATGAGAGTTTGAATCCAGTTGCAAAGCATTCATTGATTCAATTGACAGAGGGGGTGCATTCTTTGAGAGAAAGAGGCGCACTTCACTGGAGGGGATTGAGCTCGGTGATTGAGTTCATCATTCTGAGAGAGGGTTATCACCAAGGTAGTGATCCAGAGGAAGAGGGGCATGAGTCCCCAGTCAGATAGTAGATTCAGAGAGAGGGGCGCGTTACCCAGCTATCCATTAGAGATTAGACTTGAGCATTAGAGCCTTTTGGCTCAGAGATAAGTTTGTGTTGGAGCGATCTATTGTACCTATTGTAAATTGCTTGAAGATAATAAAAGATACTCTATCTCTCACTAGTTTTCCCACAAGGGTTTTTTCTAGGGTCACACTAACCAAAAACTTTTGTGTCCATTTTTATGTGTGACTACTATATTGAGTAAGAGAAGTAAATAAATCTCATGTGTTTCATGTTATAGATAATTATTAGAGCTGATATACATTCTTTGGGTTTGAGAATTGGGTTTATCATCTTGCATGTGATTTAGAGAGACTTGAGACCAAGTTGGGGTTGAGTATTTTCAAGAGCACATTGAATTTTTTATAGGTATTATATATCAGGTCTCTACTAGATATTTTAGCTCATTTTGTAAGTAAGGGTTTAAATATATGTTGCAAATATTGCGATATTATTGTCGACATCACGTTATATTGTGATTATCTTAGCTTGGCGATATTATTGCCAAAAAAGTCACAATTTTTTCCAAATTAAATATCACGATATCTCGACAAAAATCACCAAAAATTGGCAAAATATCATTTGAGTTAGGATATTTGGGATTTTTTTTCTCAGTTTGAAGTAGGGAAAGCAGAGGATTGAGAACAAGGGGGTTATTCACTGTTACATTTGCCCATAAAAGGGCTAGAGGGAAGGGGTTGCTTCAGATGTTTAAAAAATTGAATATTTTTATATTTTTTTAAGTTTGTCGATAATTTTTTAGATTTTCTCCAATGTTGCAATACTTTTCTTTCAAGGCCCTTGGCGATACTTCACTGACGCGATGTTTGCAACATTGGTTTAAATATTTCATAGAAGAGTTCTTTATTTCCTTAAGTAAATTTTCCTTGTCTTCAACATATATGTCAAGTTAGCATGAACAACTTCAAGAATCTACCGAATTTGGTCCAATCTCTAGCACTGGGTCCTTCTCAGAAGCTCAATTCACCCCTCCTAACATCCTAAGGGGCTCAAGCACAAGAATAGTCTACAAATTACAACGCCCTTCCCTACAAGATTTAAGAAAAATATGAATGGAAAGAATAGCCCACAACTTGCAAGATTATAAGAAGACAAGTTAAATGTGCCTCTATTCAACATATGAAGATAGCTTACAATGCCAGAAGAGAACCCCTTGCAAAAGTGCAAATGTTTATGTTATAGAATTTCATGTGATTTGTGTTCTTCGACCTACTTGACTCTTGACCTTTCTACTCTATATTGCTCTTAAGCCTTGTAGGGTTTCATCCTCATGCTAAGAATAGATTAGGATATTCTCTTGATAAAAATATCTAAACAAAGCTCCCTTGGCCAACAATTGGTGACATATCTCATCACGCCAGATAGCACAAAATGAGGACAAAGAACTAACCTTAACCACAAAAACAAACTTAGGTCAGATGTTTAAAAGGGATTTTTTGTAAATATATTACGTGGGTCATGAAAAGAAATTAAAAATTAAAATTACAATTACCCTCCATCCATGTGCATTTGCAACCAAAAGTTTATTGTCAAGCTCTTACAAGCCTCTTCCTTTGATTGGTCTTCTTTGATAGGGGTTGTTTGCTCTCTCTCCTTGCTCTTTGATTGTTTTTCCTTCATGTAGTCCTCTTGATGCTTCAAATTTACCTTTAGTTTCCTTCAAACAAGTTTGATTTGGATGTCCTTTTTTGCAACTTGCATGTGTGTATAAGTCTTCCATAAGTGGCATCAAACAAAGGATACGAGGCTTGCGAGATGGAGGCATCTTTTCTTTGGTATTGCTTTCTTTCCTTTCTATAAATTTGCAACATGACACAAGAAAAACCCTTTGTAAATCCTCCTTGTGAAAACTTTGACTTCTACAAGATGACAAGATGATGACTTTCCTTGTGCTATTGGTGGAATCCCTTGATTTCTCAGCTTAATAATACCATAACTCCCTCCGCTAACCTCAAATCTACAAAATTATCATTGTTATTGTTATCACATATATAGTAGCTAGGCTACCATATTCTATTTTCAGACACAGTACATTTTTCAGCCAAATCTCTTACATATGAGATGCTGAGATGAGCAGTTTTGATGGATCATTATTGTATTGGTGGACTATTGTACTCTCCCATGTCAGGACTGAGTCTCAAGACACTCAGGTCTGAGGACCGATGTAGCCATTTAGTCATTACAGAGCAGTTATTGATGCCAAGTTTTATATCAGTGCTTTCTCATTGGACAGATGATGTTTCAGATGGATTATATGCATGATTATGACTTAGCTTTTTATATTGTGTTATGGTTATCATTGATCTTATACTCATCTTTGTGACATGTATTAACATGTAGTGTCATGATCTGGCGGTCATAATAATATGGACTTGGATGTATTTGTATTTATGTATTGATGTCCCTACTCTGACTTTGAAGTTCCTGATCTATACTCATTGGTTTTACCCTCCCTAGGGAGAATAGAGGTAGTCATTCCCACCAGTGTTTTGGCTTGCTAGTGTTGGCTTCACCATTCACTATCTCCACCCATCCATTACCTTCCAGTTTAGTTTTCAACCCGACTGACTTCTTGACTTATGGCATGGAGGACCTTTTCCCTCACTAGAACCTTTGTTGGACAAGCCTCCCTGTTTATATTGTGTCTCGACCCTGAGTTGGTGACAGAACTTTCCTTTGGTGAGTTGTATTGTATGCCTAAATCATTCTAGTCGGTTGTCCCGATGTTTGGCACTGTGCAGAACTCCCTCTGGTCACTTGAGATGTTGTTGGCTAAAACTGAAAGCTCATGTACTACTTATTGGAAAGTGTTATGTATGCGCCCATGGAAAATGAAAATGTTAAAACTGTGTTTCTTAACATATGTAAAGAGGGCAAAAGCAATGAAATGCTAAAATACCCCTTGAAGGGTATAAGAAAAGGTCCAAAAAAGCAATGGTTAAAAATATGCTATATCCAAATATTGTTGACCTTATAAATATAAATATGTCTCGGATGAAAGCTGCGATTAGCTGTGCTTTTAAGCATTGGTGAAGTCCCAAAGGGTCATATAGGCCAAAAAGGCCATGGAAATAAAATTGATGATCCTAATGAAACTGGATCAAGTTTGATGTAGTCATGATGCCTAAGTTGAATAAGCACTCTCTAAACAACTCAACCATTTGTGAGGCACTGCCATTCCCTGTGTTGTTGTTTGTCCGGCATTGGTTATAGTGAGTATTCCCCTTCCATATCCAAAGTGTCATGATGTTAAGTAGGAAGTCATCATTTGCCTTAGCCTTGTCAATTTCATCCTTCACCCTTCACTAGCAAATTGACTACAACTATGAAGTGAGTATAGTCCTAAAAGTCTAAGTCTGAGTACTAATAAATAAAGCCTTATATATGTATTGGTTGATGTACCACCAGTGAAATGACTACTACTTGTTGTGATTGTTGCTTGAATGAGTTGTAGAGCATGTCTTAGCCTTATAATACTTGCAGCAGATGGATGATAGTATAAGTTATTATTGGTGTCTGATCATTTACAGATGGTTATATTGTTTATTGGATATGGTTGATGATTAGGTAGAGACCTGTGAGGGGTATGAATATATACCCTAGATGGATTGGGACTCTCCGAGTCTAATGAGATAGTTTATTTCCATTTCTGGGCACTTACAGATATGATCAGGCTCATTCTGCCTTTCTGATGCAGTTTTTTTTCACAGGTTGATATGTTTGAACAGGGAGATGTTTCAGTTGGATCTCCTAGGGCGTTGTATGGGCATAGGGGGTGCAGCCACTTGTTTGTACCATAGTACCCCCATCCCAGAGAGCTTGGTGGGCTCAATTTGACAACACAGGCACCCTTGGAGACTGTTTTGGTAGGTTCATGTTTCTCGAGGCAGATTAAAAAATGATTAAATGGCTATTGAAGAAATCGATTTGGGCTACTGAGGCAAGAAAATGACATGGGATGAGTCATAATGATGAGAGTGATGTCCTCCACACCTTCTCCAGCAGTTGCAACCCCTGATTGGGCCCACACCTATTGTTGGGAATTTTTATATTATTTTTTGGAGCTTTTGGGAGGCTCACGATTTCCTCAAGGAGGCACAAAGTCAAAGGATTAAAATATTATATTATTTTATTGTGCCATGGGGACACCCAGAGGGAGTTAGTCAACACTCCATGGACCCACCATGTGCTTCATTTATTTCTTGTTGAGTGAGGTACTCTCTTTATGGGTGATTTAGTCCACTTAATGGTTATATTGATCCATGTATTGTATGTTGAGCTCATCTCAACCATTGATTAGAATATTTTATCTTTTAATCTTAGCCACTCGTTTTGAAAGTGGTTAG
>LPNX010186671.1:55438-70240 GCA_001517045.1 Pseudotsuga menziesii
TAAAATCGAGGGCAGTGGGGGCCAGTCGGAGCCCCCCATTTTCAGGAGGGGGCATGTGGGAGCCTCCTAATCCGGGAAACTCCTAGACCCGCGTTTCCCCAAGTTTCGCAAAAAGGGGGGCGTTGGGAAACGTTTCCCATGGAGCCCCCCAGCGCCCAAGGCGTGGGAAGCATAGGGGGCGAGCCCCCGACCCTGGGAGGCACGTCCCCGTGGAACACTAATCTAAATAATAGAAAGATTTTTCCGTGGATATTTTCTGGATCTACTTTGCATCTGATGTTCTCAAATGGTGATTGGATAGTCTTCTACTTCCTAGCATTGTGGAAATTCATGTGAGATCTATATTTTTTCCGCTATCATTGTCTTGTCTACAGGAGGGCGTTTTGGCTGGAGCGTTTTTGCAGGGGGACCTCAACTCGTTCGGTCATCTTCGTCTTGGATCAGGGGGTTTTCATTAGTGTCATTGTGATCTATGATTACATATTTTTACTTTCCTATAGCATTTAGTTTCTTTATCTTGTCTTAGCAAATCTAATATTGTTGATGTTTGCTCATGCAGGGTAGGGGCGCATTGGTGGCTTGGAGCTTACATCCGTCATAGAAATCATTTGGATCTTCCAAAATTGATCGGGATAGCAAGGATCATCATTGTTAAGACTTCTACAAGCATTTCCAGGTACGATCCAACTGGTAATTTTCTTCTCTTTAACAGATCTGAATCTATTGTACCTGTTTTCCTTCCATTTTTCTGAAAATTCTTAAAATACTAAAAAACCCTTAAAAAAATACTAAATCAGAGAACCGTCCGATCTTTGGCCAGACCACTGCTAGGTTTCATAGATCGGGCCTCCCCTTCACTGAATCTACTGCAACACTGGTCAAATCCCTGCTAATTTAACCTAGATCTGAATTTTGGTCTGAAAACTGCATAGCAACCCCACTGAAAATTTGACCTGCTAGGGTTTTGACTTTTTCTGATTTCTGACTTTATAGACTGATAGATCAGGTACCACACAGTCCAAATCACCCCCAACGTTGTCCAAATTCATGACAGTGTGACCTAGATCTGAGTTTTAGACTGAAAACAACCCTAGCGCCATCACTGAAAACTGGACCTTTCTAGAGTTTATTGTTTCCGAAATCTGACAAGCTAGGTTGATAGATCAGGTCCTGAGCACTCCAGAACACCCCTAACGCTGAGCTAGATTCAGCCTTCTTGCCCTAGATCTGAAGGAATCAGTTTTTCACCCTCTCATCCTCAATCATCAACTTTGACTTTTTCAAGATCTGAGTTTTTCCAAATTTCTCTAAACCAAGTGTGTAGATCAGCCCCTCCTGGTCCCATTTCACCTTCAACGCTGAGCTGATTGTTTGCTAGTGGCCTCAGATCTACAGATCTGTCTTCTCCAATCCTAGTGCTAGCCTTCCTTGACTAAATTTCTGCCCAAACTGAGCCATCTGGACCAAAACACTTATCTAGGTCCACAGATCAGGGTCTACCCTAGGTGGATTTACCTCAACGTTGGGTGTACACTGACTCCATTTCCCAATGCATGAAAGGCACTGATCTCCCATCCTTAGCGCTAGCCTTGAATTGATCTCTTCCCCTTGAAATTGGTTGTTCCTTGATGACTTAGACAATCACACCTGTTCACCTTTTTCATTGAGTCTGTCAGCCAGGTACTAGATAGTCCCGACTATTTTCCTGCCCATCCTGCCTCGGTTACATTTCCCAAGGCAGAGATCATCTTCTTTAGTTGCTAGTACCAAAACCTTAGATCTAACCATTTCCCCAAAGGTCATCCAATCACTACTTTGGATCAGCCAATACATTGCTGAGGTCCTGATCCATCTACTAAATCCTACTATAGATCTAGAGTTTCTGAACACCTTACACCTTACGTACCTCAAAGTGCTTTTGATCTGTTATGGTGTCAAGGAATGATCTCTCCTGTCGAGAGCAGATCCGGGTCTCCCCCATTGTTGTCTTGGACTTAGATAACATAAAGCAAAGACTTCCTTGATTGACGTGACAACCATCCATTTGGAAGTCTAGACAGTCTTGGTTCCACCTCCTTAGTTGCTTGCTCCTCTACCATCCATCCTGGATCCATCTTACATAGGCAGCTACAAGGTTGGTGATAACATTTTGGCACCGTTGTCGGGGAGGTAGAGGCCTACCCTGGTTCGACATTTTTCCTCAAGCTATACTCCCATTCTCTTTGCCAACATTTTGGCGCCGTTGCTGGGGAGTTAGAGGCCTACCCTGGTTCGACATTTTTTTTCTCAAGCTATACTCCCGTTCTCTTTGCCAACATTTTGGCGCCGTTGCCAGGGAGGTAGAGGCCTACCCTAGTTCGACATACCTCACCTTTCCCTACGACATTACTTTTATTAGTGAATTACTTGTGTGGTTCACCTGGCGACTCCACCCTCCAACTCCACTAAGGATCGTACCCAACATATTAATCTTAAGTTCCTAGAGCGTCCCATAAACTCTCAAGGAATCCATATAACTTACACCAGGAAAAACAGGCAGGTACCCAACCCCACTGTTTCCTCAAATCATCTTTTGGGATCCCTTTAAATCATAGACAAGCCCTTGTCACTTTAGATCAAGCTAAGAGCAAGATCAAGGGGGAGATGCCTTGAATTGAAACCCTAAATCTATTGAATGACTGTCGAAATAAGACTTAGAATATAGGTTGAGAGGCTTAATGAGGTAATGAATTATCAACCAGGAAGATTCTATCCCAACAATATAGACTATGAATTAGATCTATAGGAATGAAGTGCGAAAACAAATGCCGAAATTGCTCCAGCTAGGTTTTAAGCAATAAAATGGAATGTGGCTACAAAATGGGGTTTTAATGGATTATTGGCACTTTAAATCGTTACTTTATGTTAGATATGACGATTAAAAATGGTTCAAGTAACACCCAAATCACCAACCCAACCAAATGACTAGTTACCCAAGGAGGGTGAATTGCCCCAAAGAGGACCGGTGTCTTAAGATGGGAAAATGGAGTTGAATTCAAACAAAACTTGGTCTCTAAGGGTTTCTAATAATTTCCAACTTGGGTTTTTAATCACTAAGCCAAAAGGTGACTGAAAACACTACTACTACAAATCGAGGGTTTTAAATGAGGATTTTAATTTTATTGTTTATTGGCTGGTAAATAGAAAAGAAAATTAGAGAAAGAAAAGACTTGCCATTCCTGGATTCAAGAGATGTCAACTAATCCTTGTTGGTCTTCACTTGTCCACAAAATAGTTATCAATATCCACACTTGATTTGTTTACTCAAGTTTGTGGATGTGCCCCTGCCAGACAATATAGAGAATCAATTGTGCAAAATAAAGTATGACAAAAAAGCATGGATTTGCATACAAGATGACAAGAAAGAAACTTGATTGAATGACTAGCAAAATCAACACAAGAAACCCCCTGCCACATAATAGATCTGGAAAGAACGAAGACACTAAGCCAAATCGCTATCCCCAAATCGACTTCTCCTACATACAAAACTAATTCCAAAAGTGCCAAATCGTGGAGTATATAATATATAATATTGAGATGTAAATCACAACAACATTCTCTCTAACATCCACAAATGAAATCACAAGATAGAGGCCAAGAACAAATTTTTTATCTATTGGATTCAATTGCCAAATTCCAGTCTCTTTACAATGGTGGAGTCACCTCTCTTAAATAGGAGGAGAGTGATGTCCACATTCTAACTAACTCAATCCAATGGTTGAGATTATAACATCATCAATGGTGGACATCTATTTTTACATTGATACATGGATCACTCACAAGAGGGGACACACTTTTGCCCATTAACGCCTTAGGAAAGGTAAATACAATATAATAACATGATAAAACATATGGTAACATGGTGAGGGGGTCGCTAAGGGCTTAAATCACCCTAGATGCCCCCTTTTATAAAGCTATAAAGTGATAACATGATAATACATCATCAACACCATATTGAAGTGTGCACAACAAGGGAGACGTCCTCCCTAGGATCAAGATACGACATGTAAAATCCCCCTTCAAGACAAATAGTACATGGAACATGCATGAAGAGCCTTGGCATATCATAAAACATCACCCCCAAGCCATTTCCCAACCCACATTAGCCAAATCGATTTTTCTAGAGTAGCCTTGGTCATTTTAAAAGGGAGTAAAATGCAAGTATATCATGTCGTAGAATAAAAGTACCAATAAGTCTTTTTCCTTTGCTCGAAATCATCATCTGAGTGCACCTAATGAAACAAAGACCTCCAATCATCACTAGTGACTATAAATACCACATATATCCATCTAGATATGCAACTCGAAGCCAACACCAAGTCAAATAATAAAAATATGGCCATAATAATAATAATAATAATAATAATAAACAATGATAATGTTGTATAATGGTCAATAATCACCAACTAATCATAGAAATGGAGCACTAGATGTATATGGATGACAAATGAACAACTTCGAACATTGTAGCCAACCATCTTGTGAAACGTGTTTGACCAAGTCAAAATACTCAAACTGAAGCTTGAACAATAATTTGGACCATCCTGTATGCATAAAGGATGAAAGATGCTCACAAGTTTATCTTAATAACTAAACTAAAACATGCTTAAGCATAATAGTGGTAATCAAAGATCAAATAATAATATAGCTTGAGTTAAAATAATCATCAAACCCTTTGTGAATCCCCCTACACATGCTTACTTACAAACTTAGTCATATTGCTAGGAAGGGTGAAATGGATGAAATAAGGCTAAGGCTAAGGGGAAGTGACTTTATGACCTTGAATTTATGATCTCTTAGAGACTAAGGACAAAAGGAATACGGTCAGACATATGTAGGATAGAGAACACTAGGGAACAAGGAGTGTCATAAATGAATGAAGTGCCAGAAGGTTTTCATTAGACTTTACACAAGCATTCATTGAATCACTTACAAGCCTGATCTAGGCTCCATGAGGATCTTTTCTAAAACCTCTTGTGTGGAGTACACAAGAAATTGTAATATGTGTTGTCACCCGAAACTAGCACGCGAGTGTTGAAGCCCAAAATGCAGGCGCGCCAACCCGGTGACAACTCTCGAGAGAGAGGCCAATGTCACCACACCCCTCTCTCCTCGCTTCAGGCTGGCTCTTCTCCAACTCTAGGGGGGTTTCTCTAAGCTAGGATTGCTAAGGCAGGTGCAGCTGAGGACAAGGTGATCTGAAGAGGCTGCCTTAGAGAAACATGGGTAACAAAAAAGGAAAAGGATTGTGCTTGATGGCCAGGAAGGGAAGGGAGGATCAGTCCTCGAGGGAAGACCAGTGTCAATATCCGAAGGATGAATGGAGTCAAAAGGGGACTCAAGGAGGCCTTGCGTTTCACAGAAGGGAGACTAAGTTGATTCGTTCCATAATTAGAGGTAAGGAGAATGGAAGTATAACTGACTACTATCCATTACTCGTAGACCTTTAAAAAACATAACGGCGACAAGCAACTTGACGATTGCAAATGCTTGCCCAATGTGCTAGATTATAGCCCTCTATGCTAAGTCTAGTCTACAACTTATGAAAAATAGAAAAACCATAACAGAGATGCTCGATAGATCCAAAAAACCAACAAGATCTTTACTTTATTCAACTCTGGGGAAAAATCCTCCGACCCAATTTTTCCCCCTTGTACAATGAAAGAGCTCTCCTCTTTATAGGCAAAAAGCCCCTTTAATACTTTTCTTTTTTCAAAAAAGAGAGAAAAAATAAAAATAAAAATAAAAAGAGAAAAAGTGGAAGATCCACTTTTTCCTCCTTAAACTACTACATAACTAGTCTTTATTGCGCCGAGAGGCGCTCTACAGCCCAGTATGGGAGAGATCTTGTAACGTTACGTAACCTTATGCAATGTCGGCTATAAATAATATGGGGGAGATCTTGTAACGTTATGTAACATTATGTCGGCTATAAATAATATTGCCTATTATGAGGGAGATGTTGTAAGGTTACTTTTTCCGATTATGATGTAGATGTTGTAACGTTATGTAAAGTTACTTTTTACTTCTAAAAAGTAAAAAGTGATGCATTTATTGGTTTTGTGGGCTATTAAGTATTAAGTAATAAATATAAATTTTAATTATCGGCCAAAATAAATTGATAACAGCAATATGTAAATAAATATTTCAAGTTTACATTTTCTAACTATAAAACTAGATTCAACCTCCCAAAACACTATGACATCCTGATTTTTCAATTCCAAATAGCTTGAATTTGAAATGTTTTTTTTTCTGTCGCATTAAAATAAAAACAAAACCGGCTTTTCCAAGAGAGCAGTGATTTACATTTCTTTCATTTCAGGTCCTCTATCCAACTTAGGCACAACAACCCATTTAAGCTTAATGTAACCGAGCTTCTCGGTCATGGGCACATAGGTTTTCAGCTAATCCTCGATGCAGAAGAAATGATCTAGCCAAAACAGGCCACCAGGCCTGAGAATCCTGTAGATATCATAAAATATAACCTCCACCAGCTCTGTCAGAATCCAGTTGCTCAAAACATGCATGGAATGAACAATATCCAATGTATTATCAAAGAATGGTAGCCTTTGGGTAACAGTGATATACATGGGTATAACCCCTCAGGAAGAAATGAAGGTATTGGAGGGTGCGTTGAAGTTCATGGAAGTTGTAACAATAGTGATGTTCCGCTCCCTCATTCTCACGGCGAATTTTCTGCTTCTGCCTCCAATATCCATCCCAACACGAATAGTGTTCTTCTTCATATTCAATATCTCATCAATGGCTTAATCCATATTGGATCCAATGTTGTTTAGCCACCTGGTTTTCTCTCGGCCTTCAAGATCAAAATAGTCCTTGCAATCATCAAAACTTGGGTGGTTTTTCATGTCAATCAAACATGCGTAGTTCTTGCAAGAATATGCCATCCATACTACGCTGGAATCAAGCGGGCTGTTCCAAGTGCTCTCAGGAAACAGAAACGGCTCTATGAAGTTTGCAGAAGTTTTGGGATAGCAACGTCGGTGAGGAAGAGGCTCACAACCTCTGAGCATGAGCTGTTGAGCGAGGATTTCATCGTCTGGGCACCGCTGGCGGGGCGTATAATCCATATTTGTTCAGATCGCCCTTGAAGATAGCACGAGCATGGATGATGGGAGGGGAAGTTGGGATGCTAACCAAGCGGGAGCTCTTTACCTGAAATGAAACTTTGAAGTATAATTGGGTCAAAATAAGCAATAATATTTAATTATCCAAAGCAAATGTTGGTCACAAGAACAATAATGGTTATAATGTTTTTACCTAAAAATAATAATAAAAAATAAAAAAATGAATTATCGACAAAAAAAAATGTTCGCCTTGCACATGGTTTTAAAACTATGTATGGGGAAGCTGTTGTAATGTTAATTCTTAACAAAATAAAAAATATTATATGTCCGTCATAAATAATATTAGATATTAATAATAAAAATATTATATGCCCACCTTAAACAAGAAGATGTGTATTTTGGTTTGAATCAAATCGATGGCTATATATAGGACACACCAAAGATGATGGCTCCTTGAGTGTAATACTAAAGAAGAGTTTTGCACCTAGAGATATTTGATCCCTTTCGACGCTTGATAGAGCCTAGGATTTGGATCTATGATGGTTAAAAGGAAGCCATACTTTAACTAACCCATACATCCAAAGAAGAAATAGTTTAATTAAATGAGCCTCAAATGCCGATTTCTCCAGACTCCATGCAATCCAAGCCATTGCCAGCTGAAGACGACCTCCAATTAAACGGTGGATAGACTCTCCAATCGGCGGCTGCTGCAACTCCACGTGACGTCTGGCGAGAGCAAAATAAAGCATGTTACTAAATCCCGTGGGGGTAACGAGTCTATTTTGAACAGCATCATCGGTAGTATAAGATGATGCATGCGTTGTCTCTTTTAATGCCGCACTTACTGCTGTTGGAGGAGAGTGAAGAGATTTTAAGACTATGCTTCCCACAGCCTTCTATTATGATCAGAGGACGGCAATTTTGAGACCCGTCCCACTCCTGTCAACTGCCATACATGACTGTTTCAAAAGCTACATAAAAAACGCTCAAATCAGAAAAGAAAATAAGACATCTGAGGCAGACTCGACCACCCATGAAAAAGCCATGGGATCAATCAGCTCTATGGGAAATACGACTGTCCATAACAATTTTCCCCCTTCCTGGCTGCTGCCACGGCATTTATTTTCCACTTAATTGTTCTACTGCGTAGATGAGTTTATTTCAAACTGGAAACTTTGAACGCCAAATTCCTTAAATCAGGATACACTACTCTCCAGAAAAAAGGCTTTGAATCTATAAATGTTGTATCCTGCCAACAATTTTCGCCCGTCTTCTATCAATGCAACTCAGCGTCACATGATTGTGATGTTTATACGATGGTGGACAGGTAAAGAGTTCGTGTCACTGCTGGCTTCACGATCAAATTATTCCTGTGTTTGAATGCTCATGGTTGTGCCCAAAATATATGACCCGTTGACTAGTTTATGTCCAACCTTGTAATAGTATTTGGTGTTTGGCCATAAATTCTTCAATATATTGGCGTGTATGAAACCAGGGTCTTGCCAGACAACTGTATGTGCATGTTGACCACACCTCATGTTGCAGGTGTATGTCAATGTTCAAGCTGGTGTCAAGAAATTTGACACCTCTCCATCAAATCCTCACTCAACAACAGGTGTTGCTTCCTCAAACCCATATCCACCTATCCATGTAACTGCCATCTCATTCCACAACTTTTCCTGAGAAAGACATGGATACAGTTGTGCTTTTGGATTTTGCAAAACTGATTACCTTCTCTTTTCTCTGGCTCAACCTACTCAAATGTCTGTGAGGAGAATGTTTTCAAACCCTTTTTCGGCTCTTTTCATCACGAAGCTCATTTTTCTGTCTTCAATTCTTTAATGGATTGTCGAAGATGTTCATTTGAACCTTTCAGCTTGCCTGCTTCTTCTCGTAGTTGATTCACAAGAGAAAGAGCATCACTTAATATTGTAGATTTATCGGTCTTTGGAGGCCGGCCAGGTTCCAACAAGATGCTTCGCTCTATGAACCTGTCATTTAGTCTGTCCCTCATCTTTTCTCGGCAAGCTTTTATGCCATGTTTACTATATGACTCATCTCTTGGCCTCTTTCTAGGACACATTTTTTCTTGATCCTCATCATTTTTAGAATCGCTAGGTATGGCACTACTATCTGGCTACACATTGATGGGTTGAATGGGCCAGAAGAACGAATTTGCCGGCTGGTCCTCCAGCATATTATCCTCCAAAAAAGTCATCCATTTACTGCACTGAGGCGATCCATCATACCTAGTTGTATCGGCTAAGTGAAAGCAGTCTGTAATTCCTTATGCAGATGCTCGGACTCAAAAATTGGATGATGACTAATATAATCTGATGTCACCATGCATTTGAGACTCTCAAATACTTGTGTGCATTTCACATTAACATCTAGAAGCTTGGTTGCTCAGTGGCATTTGAACATCATCCACTCTGCCTTGTGGATACCCCTGTCAAATTGGGGGTAACATCTAGCTCCATGGGGGATGTGTGCTCTTGGAGAGAGCATACGAGAACCTCAGACTCTGAGTATTCGAAGACCATAAATTTTCAAAGAAAGTACAGCATGCAGTGTGGATGGCTTGATTCACATCCAAGAAACTGCTTATTACAACTTGAAGTAGAAACAAATGCACAAAAACTAATAATTGGACATGCTCATGCAAGAGCTTTTTTTTTTTTCTACCTACACTAACTTAACATGAAACTAGAATATGTCAAGTATATGCATACAAGTAATGGAGCCATCTCAGCTCCTTGTCAATAATATAACCTCTTCCCTTGTGTTTGGTCATTAACCAAAACAAAGTCTCATCAAATATGTTGTAGATCTGAACTGGAAATGCCATCAAAGTATGGTTGTCATAGAAAAGCTCTTGCTGCAAACACAAATCATCTTTCAAATCTCCAATCACATAGCACATTGGAGTGCATGCTTCATCAAGATAACACTGAAGAGGGCTTAGATAAGCACTGGGCAGCCCTTCATCAAACTGGATTTTGTCATCCATAGGACTTTCATGAGACAGATCTGCAACACAAATGTTATTAGTTTCAAAATAGACTTGAGGCAGCTTCTCATCTTCTAATACGGCCTTCAACCAATGGCCTTTGTAGTGCTTCTTCAATGGTCTGTTCTTTAAGCTTGGGATGGACCCTAGGGATGAGGGCATCATATTCTTTAGCAAGCTGCCCAATCTCATCAACCGTTCCATTGTGCCAGCAAAGGAGAAACCTCTCGAAAAACATTGCCACCGAATCTATGGATTCATCCAAAAGACCATAGAACCAGATCATTGCATCCCTTTCCAAAGTTATGGCAAAGACGATCATAATATCATCCTCATGATGAACATTAAAATCAGCCATCAGTTTGCAGAGAGAGGCAATATGATGGGTGGCTGATACACCATCATTTCCATAAAATGCGGGAAGAATGTCATGCACCTTCCCACGGTCGTAGCACTAATTAGGAAATCCACAGATTTTTGAGAAATCCAATGGGCTGTAAGCCTCATGCCAAATATCATGCGGTTCTCCCGTATTATCATCCATAAATCAAATATTGAGGTGCTTAATTTGAAAATGTTTTTAATCATACCTCATATCAAGGTGAGCTTGAAAGCCTTCTGATGAGTGTGCTCACCTCTACACCCAATCGGATCTTCAAATCTGCAAAAGGACAAGGGCTTTGCCCCTTCGTGGAGTCGCCATGTGAGAGGAAGAATCTGCAATGTAATCTCCCACAAATGTCAATGAAGCATAGTCTTCAAAATCCGGGAACTGGACTTTGTCCCCGGCAACGGCACCAGAGAGAGATGTTGGCCGTCGAGATGCACACCAGTAGCAGAAATCTTTCGAAAGTTGTCTCCTCACTACAAGTGGGAGAGGTGTGGCCTTCGCGAAAAGCAATGAGCCAGGTACTGTCACCTGAATCCCAGCTCCTCCGTTTAGGCAAACTCCTAACAAATCCAAAGGGGGTAGTCCTTACAAAGAGTTTGTTGATGAAATTGTCATTGATGCCAACATGGACTTGCAGTGGCCCCACGAGATGTCATTGATGCCACCAAGTCCCACCTACAGTGCCTTGACCCCTTACAGAGTGGGTTTGAACCTTGCAATGCCTTGGATCCCTTACAGAGTGGGTTTGTGCCTTGAAGCACCTTGTACCCAGTTGACAAGGTCCTTGTACCCACAAGGATGAATCTTGAAGCCGCCACCTTGCTGAAGACATTGAAGACCCTGGATATGGTCCTGAAGCCTTGGTAGACGATGGAGAAGTCCTAGATGGCTTGGAGAAGCATTAATGACTCATTTTGTGGTCATTTATGCTCTGATAGTGTCATGGTACCCCAGAAGAAGGCCCAGCTACCCCACAGGTGATATCTTGACCCCTAGAGTTCTCTTGAGGTGGTTGAAGAAGCCTATGAAGCCTCTTGCTTGTTGAAGAAGCCCTGATGAAGTCCTTGGACCCACACTTAGTGGTTTAATGGTCCTTGCACTCTTGAAAGTGATGATGTGGTCATTGTTGATTTGATGTTAATACTTGGAACCTTTGTAGGGTGTTACTCTTGTTAGGAGTCCTTGATACTCTTGTGCTATGACGGAGTCCAATATGATGGGCTTGAAGCTCTTGGAAAGCATCATGCTTGAAAAATGGCATGAGCCTTTAAAACCCTTGTGGTCCTTGTACCCTTTCTTTTGGGGTTTTGGTGGAGCACTTGATGAAACATGAAGATAATGATGAAGCCTTCGACGTCTTGAAGTCTTTTGATATGGCCTTGAAGCAAGGATGGTCCAGGCAAAACAAAGGGGTAAAACAACTCTTTGTTGACAAAGGTTTAAACCCAAAATTCATGTATAAGGCAATGAAACCCCAACTTGTTGAATTGTTTTTTCCTTGTGTTGCCCACCTATTTCGACTAGGTGGCAACTCCATGTACATGAAGATGTACATAGTTGTACAAATTGTACCTTGGGAAAATCTAAGGATTTTTCACTTCTGCAGGGCAATTGCCCCTTTGTAAAACGAAATGTCCGCTCCCTTGCGTGGGAAAATTAATGTAATTATATGTACTAGTATGGGTCATATGATATGGATACCACACCATGGAACTGGTTGTTAGGGAAGCCCCCTCATCGAGTGTTTTTTTCCTTTCCAATTGATCTTGTTGTGTAAACGAGTTTAATCGGTTTGGTTTTTCACTCAAAATCCTCCAAAGTGGTGACGGGCGTTCTACCAGTCAAGTCCATGAGGTGGCTAAGGGTTCAAATGTTATTCATGACCATGCTAGACATTTGTCTAGAGTCTTGCGGAGTTTCGTTATGTTGTTGTATTTTTATTAATTTTTCCAGTTAATTAATTCCACCCCTTGGTGGTTAATTAACTGAGTTTTGATGTAATAATGTAATTGCTCAAGCATGGCATTTTGTAATAGGGGCTATGAATGCAAGGTAAAATTGCTATGAAACCCCCTAAGCCACTGCTTCAAGTCCCATGTCTTTCTGATAAGTGGTTGAAGAGATAGACCAATTTTGGTCAGGAGGGGTTTATTTTTCCTAGGGAATTAATTAATTTCCCTAAGTCAAAAATTCACATTATTTGATTTTGAAGGAAAAAATCAAATAATGCCATGGTAATTTTGTTTGGGGGTTGCCAAGCCTAGGAAAATTTATCCCAAATTTTTCCACCCCCCCATGGCCAAGATATTAATTTTTGAAGTTTATTTTTAAATTTTTCCTAAGTAAAAATGGGGAAATTTTAAATTAAATTTAAAAAAATTAAATCTAAGGTGGATTAAATTTTTAGCCTAAGTCTAAAGGTTGAAATTTTATTTTTGAAAAGGCTAAAGTCTATCCTGAAGCAAATGGCTAAACTCCAAGCTAAGTTTAAAGATGGCTTAACCCCTCTCTAAAGGGGGCGTCCAATGTAAAAACCCCAAGTTAGAAGGGGCGTTAGGGTGGAAAGCCACCAAATTTGGAGGCGCTACATGGTGAAAAGGCTCCAAATAAGAGGGCGCTACCCATATTAGAGGGGCGCCACAATAATAGAAGGGTGCTAGCACCATTTTAGAAGGATGCCATTATAAAGTCAAAGCTACATTTGGAGGAGCGCCACCAAACTTGGAGGAGGGCGCCTAGTTGGGCCCACGTTTTTCCACATCTACTCATCAAAAAGATCTAAGGGTGGACATTCAGTCAAAACCCTAGATCTAAGGGTGGAGATAAATGAGACATGGATCAAGCTTCTAAGCCATTGATTGAAAATTAATCCAAGGGTGTAGATTGATTGAGAAGAATGTAAAGTCAAATACCTAGATCTAGTGGTGGAGATTTAACCTAGATCTAAATCTAATCTCAGCCATTGATCTTCAAGGGGTTGGGGTCTTCCTCAACTATATAATGAGGGTCTCACTCCCTCATTTCTGATGATCTCTCATGCTATTGTTATGCTGCCGGAATATTTCTCTACTCTTCTCTCAAGCTCTTGTGCTATTGTAATTTTCTTGCCCTAGTTGGGCCATTTTAATCAAGCAATCTTTGGAGGAAGTCTTGGTGTCTCTTCTACATTCCATGTTTCTTTGTGAGGTAACATGTTGTTTATTTATTTGATTTGTACTTGTATTTACTTAGATAGCTCTCCACAAAGTATTTTGTGGAGACTTGTAGATAGAAGTATTTCTATCTGCATTTGTGAGTAGATTAGTAAAATTTTACAAAGTATTTTGTAGAATTTATTATTGTGCTCACCTCTTGGTTTACATTGTGCAGCTCTTATAAGTTTATTTGCAGGGATCTAGAGCAAAGGAGCTCTTTCCATTGGTTTAAAAACTCTGTTTTCATTTTCGCACTTTTGGAAAAAAGGGTTTTAAAACTCAGTTTTTATCATTGTATAGTGATAAAAACCTTGGTTTTAAAGCCCCAACCCTTAGTATATTAATTAAATACTTCAGATCTATTGCTTTAACATCATTTAGGTGGCTGGAAACTCAGTTTTCAGCCCTCTAAACATCTCTATTTTTCAGAATTTCAATTCGGCCATTTTTTTTTTGTGTTCTGAAACTGGGTTTTATTCACTGTATAGTGAATATAACCCTTGCTTTAGGGCCCTAACCCTTAGCACATTAGTATAGGCTTTTATTTTTGCTGTTTAAGCATCATTTAGGTGGCTGGAAACTCAGCTGGAAACTCAGTTTTCAGCCCCCTAAACTTCATATTTCTGTTATATGTTCACTCAGATTTTTTACTGTAATATAGTGATTTTTTGGTACTAACCTTGTCTAACAAATTTTTTTGAGTTTTCTGTAATTTCCAGCAAGTAAAGCTTGCTGGTTTGTGACAGGTTTTACACTGGTGAAGGGGAGGTGCTGCCCGAATAGGCCCAGAAATACCTCAACCTTCAACCGGTTCAAAAAAGGGGTTCAAACCAATGTTGAAAAACTCGGCCTCGGCAAAAAAGCGGCGAGGGTCTTGATTACAACTTCTCGGCAACATCGGCGAAAAAATCGGGAGAAATCGGCAAAAGTCAGCAAACATTAAAAAATAGAAAATACATGCATTTTTTTTAGAATTTTAAGCATATAAAGCAATAATAACATCAGAAAAACATATTGGAACATAAATATGAAGAAAGCACTGATATATATCATCATCATGTAGTCATGCCAAATATAAAA
>LPNX010186671.1:70578-89493 GCA_001517045.1 Pseudotsuga menziesii
TTTTAAGTTCTAAGTTTCTAACCTTCTCCGTCTCTTTGCATGTATTTTTTCAAATACACTCCAATTTCGCTCACATCCCGAAGTTGTACAGGTTTGGCTAAGGATTCTGATGGCAAATTTCCGTAAATTCGGTGTCCTCACACCATAGGTTCGCCACCAAGTGGCTACATGTCACCAAAGTTCAAACAAGAAATAAATATAAATAAATCATAATTCATCTTTCAAATAAAGGTGAAAACTTAAAAGTTAAAACGGTCTAATAAGTTAATAATTTACCTGGCATGAATATGGTCCTGTCACGAATAGCATCAGCAAAGCCAAATACTCCAGTACCCTCCCGATACACCTCTATCTCGTGATTGAGTGCATTGCGAGTCTCATAATCAGGTATCATCCTCTGAATACAAGTGAGAAGCCCCTCCAAAACCTCACCATCAAAATCAAAACTACATTTGTAGGCAAATGCGGGGTTGAGGAAGAGTCCTGCTGCATGAATGGGTCGATGAAGCATCCCAGTCCATCGAGTATCAATCAACTCCCATAACAACATGTGCCTGTCATGCCCTGGGGTGCCCTTTCCCACATAGAAATTCCTAATGGTCTCTTTGGCCCTATCCATGGCCTCATATAAATAGCCCATTGCGGGCTTATCACCATCAACAAGTCGTAGAACCCTCACTAAAGGTTCACTAACCGAGCACACTTCCTCCATTCCTTCCCAGAAGGCATCAGTGTACACCAGCTTGGCAATGGTTTTCCCATCCTCTCTCCTGCTGTAAGCACAATCACGCCACTCATCACAAACAAACATTTGCTTCAACTCAAACTGACATTGAAGCAAAGACTGAAGAGTAATAAATGTGGTGGCAAAACTCGTGATTGCAGGACGCTTCAACTCCTTGTTTTTGGTGTGTCTCCTCATGAGACTAAGAACAAAACCAGACTAAGAACAAAACCATGGTTGTAAATGAACTTAGGGATGGCCCTAGCTTGATCAACCACCACTTTGATAAAGGGAATTTTCCCCATATCCTCCAACATCAAATCAATGCAATGAGCAGCGCATGGAGTCCAAAACAAAGAGGGATACCTATCCATAAGCATCCTGCCAGCAGCCACATAATTAGCTGCATTATCTGAAATAAATTGCACAACATTGTGCACCCCAATATCCTGTATGAACCCATCCATCAACTCACATAAAAGTGCTGCATCTTTTACATGTGCCGATGCATCAACTGATTTCACAAACATGGTACCTCTAGGACAATGTACCAAGAAGTTGATAAGGCTTCTACCCTTACCATCTGTCCACCCATCTGACATAACTGTGCATCCAGTGCTCTCCCATGACTGCTTGAACTCTGCCAACCTAGCACCGATGTCCATCTTTTCTGCTTGAAGGATTGGGCCCCGCAACTCCTCAAAGGTGGCACTTTTATAACCTGGCCCAACTACTGCAATGGTATCACACATCCGCTGCCAAAATGGATTGTTTTTAACAATGCTAAGAGGTATGTGACTCCAGTAAAGACACCTTCCCATTACCCTGTCCGCTTCTAGCTTTTCTGATTTCTTTACAACTGACTTGATAGAAGGTTGTGAGCCTGGTCCAACATAATGGGATGTGTGCCGCCCCCTCCCATGAGGTGACGCTGTGGAGCCCCTCCCACTACCCTCACCGATAGTGGTAGATATAGATGCACCTACACTTCTTGCTTGGCCAAAAGCTGCAAGCTCAGCTTTGTTTGCAGCGATCTCATCCTTCTTTCTCATTTTGTCATGGATGGCATCATGGGCAGCTCTCATGATTCCTGGGGTCACTGCAGTACAAAGGCTAACATCATGGCCAGGTAGTTTGGCTAAGTGGTATTTCAACCTGTTAACCCCTCCCGTCATGTGACGCCCACATAATTTGCAACTCAAATTCTGCCTATTGTTGCCATCCTCGGGCTCACCATACTGCCAAAATGGGTCCAATGCCTTTGGCATTTTTGCAATTGGAAATTTGGAATGCTTCAAGCCTTCAACTCAAATGCAACCCTAGGGCACCAAAAAAAAAATTACATTAAACTCCATTGGAAAATAATAGCAACATTCTAGCTTAAAAAAGCATATCTCTAAATTTAGATTTTAAGCCATGAAAGATAAGAAGAAGAGGGTGACTAAGAAGTAAAAAAACAAGCATGATATTTTCCATTTTAATTTTTTAAAACCCCCATTTACATTGGGACTGTTTTTCATTTTTGGGGGCATGGAAATCAATGGTAAAATAGTAAAAACAAATAGCAAAGAATTAGACAAGAAATAGGCAACAAAATAGTAAAACAAATATGCAAAAAATCTTTCAAACAGTCCATGGCAAAAGATAGAAAAACAATGGAGAAAATGCACATACCTTCAACACTTGCTCCACAAAAATCCTTGGTTGAGATGCTAAATGGTGTTTGAAAGCCTCCAAAGGTGTTGGTGGTCTCCTCAAGCCCTTCTCCTCCACTTCCAACAAGCTCATTTGCCAAATGAACAAAAAAAAACCAACTTCTCCCTTTTCTAAGCCGCGGGTTTGACTGCTGGGCGCTTTTTCAGCTCGACTCGCGATTTTTTCGAAAGAAGCGCGCTTTTTAAACAAAAATCGCGATTTCAAATTTTTTTTAAAAATCGCGATTTTTCCCAGGCGAAAAATCGGCCCCAGGAAAGAATCGCGATTTTTGCGATTTCTGCCGATTTCTCGACCATTTTTTCAACACTGGTTCAAACCCTCAACTCTTCCCTTTCTTTTCTGATATTAGTAAACCCCAATGAGAAGTTCTCTTGGGGTATTCTAAAGTTTTGTAAAGTATTTGTAATCTGTAAATAGATTAGGAAGTAAAGTAGATCAATAGTTCTATTTCCATTTACCCACCTATCTTTGTGACAGACCACCATCTCTGTCACAAAGATTGAAGTGAGGTTAGTTTACTGTTTTATTCAGTTACATTTAGTTTACTGTTTTATTCATTCACCCACCTATCTCTGTTACAGACCACCATCTCTGTAACAGAGATTGTTGTGAGGTTAGTATAATCAGTTTCTTTTCTACCCACCTATCTCTGTGACAGACCACCATCTCTGTCACAGAGATTGCTGTGCGGTTAAGCACTACTCGAGCAAGTTACATTTTCTTTCAAGTTCAGTATTTTTTATTTTTCTGTTAAAAGAAGTAATCATACAACTCACCCATCCTGTGTATCCTCTATCCACTTGTCATCTCCCTTTAGGGACTTCAAGTTGGATATGAAAAACAGGAGAAGTGGGGGCTTAGGTAATTAAAGCAACATTTTTATTTTCCTGCTGCAATCTTCACATTTAAATTTTCAGTCCAAGATTGAATACCAGCACCTCCCAGAAGGGATATCGCTTGGTGATCTTGTTGATAACTTAAAACTTACATTGCATCTTAACCACCCAAGACTTAAAATTAACCTCTAAAATTTACCAACAAAAACTTCTTTATTTCCTGCTCCTCTACTCGATTATCACCCTTCGGGGTACTCGCGAGATACAACAGGGGATAGAGAAGTCCTAGTTTAATAGGCATCCATTTGGTTATTTTTTAAGTTAATTAAAAACAGTGACCTCGGAAGCGACTTGGGGTAGTAGACCGTGGGGGGTCTCTAGGCGCTTTGACGTCCTCCTTGTTGAGCACCAGGCCATTAGGGTTTGACCTGTGAGCTACGGGTGGGCTTTGCTCCCACTTTGTTGAGCGCAACAACACTCCCTCTTTGACTTGAGAAGTACTAGATTGGGGTAGTCACACCACAAATTCTAAAACTTAACTTCAAGAAGAAAAACTTTAATAAAATTTACTAAAATAAACCAAGAGACATTGCAAAACCAGTTCTACGACACTTTTTCATTTCAGCACTCCAGCATTGCACTACAACTCTTTACTTTCAGTATCATTTATTTTTCTGTTTCATTTACTTTCAGTATCATTTATTTTTCTGTTTCATTTACTTTCAGTTCTGCAATTGTTATGTGGTGAATGCTTAACTACTTAAAGTCTTTCCATTTTTCTTTAATTTACTGCTGGTTTAATAATCTGCACTCAAAGCATTTTTCTGCTATATTGTAAATCTTGTTCATTTGTTTATATTGATAAATCATCTGTATATTGCTTAATATCTTGGTTCCTTATTGTTTATAATTGTATCATTCATTCATCTCGTTGTACAACACCTAAGCTGTAGTTTAATTATAACTTAAATCTCAAGTTCATTTGTAAGTTTATAAAGTTGTAATCCACTTTTAGACTCCATTTGTAATAGGCACTGATCTTTATTTATCTCAAGGTCTGCTTGTCATTAAAGGAAATCTGTGCATTTGCATGCTGCTTGTCATTCCTTAGATATTATAAAGTCTTAGCCTTAGTCTTAATAAAAGATCCCTTTAGTTAATCTGTAATTAACTAATAAAACTGGAACTTAGTCTTTCCGTAGGGACTACCCCCCTTGGCTCTGTTGGGATCTTGCCTAAACGGAGGAGTTATGGACTG
Organism: Pseudotsuga menziesii; assembly: GCA_001517045.1. Lineage (NCBI taxonomy): Eukaryota > Viridiplantae > Streptophyta > Pinopsida > Pinales > Pinaceae > Pseudotsuga > Pseudotsuga menziesii. The sequence goes on from LPNX010186671.1 coordinate 75,113, forward strand.
TGGTGACAGTGGTCCCCAGCTCTCACTTGCCCCCAAGGACACACATAGCAGGTTGTGACTTCCCTGTGTCTTAAAGTGTGAATTAGGCGGCAACACCTTGACTTATTTGTGAAACAACAAAAGATAATACCTTGTTGAACTTGAAGAAGTCGGCTCCAAACAATTAAAAATAAATATTGTTTTTTATTTTTTATTTAAATTAAAAATAAAAATTATTTTCTTTGGGAAAGTCTGCTTTAAAAAAAGGCTGGAAAAGTAGTATAAATACCCCATTATGCCTTCATTTTGAAAGTGAAAAAATTCAGTAGTGCTCTGAGGTTTTTCGCCAACTGTCTAAGGAAATTTTTGGAGGAGGAGCAGCAGTCAAAGGTCTATAACAGACCCGAAATTTACAGCATCATTTTTTTTTTTTTTTAAGGTGGAATTTCGGAATGTGGATTGAGTTTTTTTGGAGCAGCAGCAGGCTATGGACTGGAAATTCGGGTAGCAGCAGAGGTCAAATTGCAGACCCGAATTTACAGAGAAGATATTTTTTTTGGGTTTGAATTTTTACCAGCATTTGGTGGCAGTCCAATGTTGGACTCGCTTAGGGTATGAACAGTTCAAATTTGCAGCTCTTTCTTTGGAGGATAAGAGTAATGAACAGTCCCGAATTTGACTCTTAAAAATAGTCCCGAGTTTAATAGAGGTTGCAGGCATCCTGAGGTTGAGAGCATCCTGAATTTGCAGCAGCAAAAGTGGAGGGTTTCCACAGTACACCAATCCCGAATTGCAGGCATCCACAAGCATACTAGTACCATATATTTGGTGGCAGCAATCTGAAGTTTAACTTTTTGGAGCAGCAGTAATAAAGATAAAATTGGAATGTTCTCTCTTACAACAACTAGACAGTCCTTGTGAATGAAAAGTTGAAGTTCGAACCCTAACCTGGTGGAAAGGACAGCCCTAGAACTTTGTAAAGTGCATATGAAGACATGACAATCAACCAACAAGATGAAGGCAGTGTGTTTGATGAAGTGTGTAGCAGCAGCAGTACACAGATTTTGGACATGATTTCAATACTTAATCCAGCTCTGAATTAGGGCCATAACATCAGTAAAATAGTGAAGTTTTGATTTGGTAGCAGCTATTTGAATCTACAGAAGATTCTTGTGACAGTCCTTCATCTTAAGTGTAAAAGGAGATCACTCATCAAGCACTAAATCCAAGTATGCAAAGACAGTTTTAAATCAGTGTTTAAAACGAGATATTTACACTATTTGGGATATCCTTGAAATACATATAGCACTGAAATTTGAGTACATATTCATAGTAAAGACTCTGTCCATGAACAACTGAATGTTCCTATGGGAGGATCCACTGAAGTGCTAAATGTTTGGCATGGTCATTTTACTTCAAAGTGTGAATATTATTGCTTACTCGAGTTGATTTTGAAGACAACTATCGATATATTTTGATAGTTGAAGTATGTACAGTGATCTTTGTACACTATCCCAATGGTTGACTAAGAGATAAAGGTGTTGGAATTTAGTCGGTAAACTTAATAGATGACAGCTTGATGATAGTGACAGCCTTGGCATGTCAGTGACAGTAATGTGTTGTGACAGTGACTGGTGACATATTATGATAGCCTTAAGAGACAGGTGTTTAGAGCAGATCCTTGAAGTCTTGACATAAGCAGAGAAGACTCCTTGACATCTTGCAGATTGACAGTGGTTATAACATGGTTGATGAGCAATTGACAAACAACAGCAGAGATGAACAGCAGTGATGAGCAGACCTTGGTGATTGATGACTAGATGAGCAATGTTGATGACAGTAGCTGCCATATTTACACAGTGAATGCTTGACTGTGTTACCTTGACAATGGTAGACTTGACAAGTATTATATGCTTACCTTGACAATGATATGCTTGAGTATGGCAGTGAAGAATGATGATCGGAGAAGAGGATGAGAAGCAGTGAAGAATGATGATCAGAGAAGAGGATGAGCAGCGGCAAAACAGATTGAAGAGACAGGTGATGTTGATGTGATTGATGAGATGATGTGACAGTGAGCTTTAATTGTAAAAGCAAGCTTGTCTTGCTTTTGAGGTTAAGATACCTCAAACCCTTCTTAGCAGAGTCTAAAAAAACCAGGCATGGTCTTGGATGAAGAGTAGGTGCTCCTTGTATCAGTAGGTGTTGATTTTACCTCATGGTTGTAGCCGTTCCAAAAACAAATACAAAAAGATTACAAAATCATATGGTGGTGTGCTCTCTTGTGGTATGGTTCTTGTTATGACTTCATGATTCAGATACTTATGATTTATAAATGATGAAGTGATAGATGTTTATGAAATGATTATGCAAATGGTAGAATAATGCATTGATGAATTAGTTGTTGATTGTTAAAATTGAAAAAGCAATAAAGACTGCACACACAGATTCACCCCCCCCTCTCTGTGTGCCTAGTGTGTCGAACAATTGGTATCAGAGTCAGCTTTCGTCACAAGCCTAGCAAGCTTGAAGAAGATCCTTAGACACAATGAAGAAAAAGAAAGAGTCATCAAGCAATTACGTGCCTATACTTGATATGGCAGATTATTTCAGTTGGAGGAGCAACATGAAGGCATATCTAAAAAAGTTTGGTGTTTGGGAGATTGTGATCAATCCACCCACTCCATCAAACAAGAAGGGAAAATCAGCTGCACAGAAGGAAGCAAAGAAGGACAACACTACAGCCTTGAAGTTTCTCATGGATGGACTTACCAGTTCAGTGAAAGAAAGTGTACGGGAGTACACTTCAGCCAAAACCTATGGTTCAAATTAGAGAGCGAGTATCAGAAGGCAAGACCTGAACCCGAAAAGACAGATCGGGAATCAGAAGACAAGCCCCCAGAAGAAGTCAATCAAGAGAAGCAAGAAGAGGACTCCAATAAAGGTATGGACTCTTGTGATTGTAATGATAGCTTGTGTGATGAAATTGAAAAGGTTCTTGCAGATGGTGAAAGGTTGCACATGAGATACATCTCACGTTGTTGAATATTGATCTCAGAGCCAATTGGTTCCTAAACATAGTAAATCTGAACCAAAGTGATTTCATGAAGTTCAAAAAGAAAATCTTGGACTCCTTGAATGAATATCAGCAAAAGACCATGATAATGAAAGTGTTGTTTGTAAAGCTCAAAGACAAGGACAAAGAGTTGCGGGATCAAATAAAAGAAAATGATGCTGAAGTTGAACAACTAAAGACTAAATTGATCAGTCAAAAGGAAGAACCAGAAGAGCCTGCTAAAGAGCTTGAAGAAACTAGAGAGGTCAATCATGATCTGAAGACTCAGTTGGAGGAAGCTAAGAGGATAGAAGAAGACCTGAAGATTCAGCTGGAAGAAAAGGAGGAGACTATCCAGAAGCTGGAAATGGAGGTAGTTGGTCTCAGGAAGAAAGGTGAGAAGAATCATGCTTTTGTCAAGTTCAAGGACAGTTCTGTTGTCCTAGATAAGATCTTGGATTGCCAAAGATCTCCATGTAACAAAACTGGTCTTGGTTACAAGAAGGACAAAGAAAAATCTGAAGATGACACTTGGTCTCCGAAGACTCCAGAAGCAAGTCCATCAACGTCCAAATCTGCTCCCCATGCACCTACACATGACAACAATGACTTTGGAAGTTCAAAGATGAAACAAGGAGTTAGGTCTATTCCTCAAAGCAAGCTCAGAAAAGAAACAACTCCAAGACCCCGGTATGAAAGTGGCTTCAATGGTTATTGTTATTTTTGTTCTAACTTTGGTCATAAAGTTATGGATTGTAGATTCTATGGAAGAAGAAGGGTTGGAAGCCCCAATGACTCAGTTAGATGTTGGACATGTAATCAAGTCGGACATGTTGCTGCCACATGTCACACATTGAGATGCTACACCTGCAGTGGGTTTTGCCACAAAGCCCAAGAATGTGCAAGTCAAAGAAGTCAACCAAGAAGGAGTCCTTCATATACATGAACAAGAAGATTTGAAGATCAAAAGACAAATGCCTACAGTCAGGGACACTCTCAAGCATGGACACATGAAGCTGATCAAAGAAGTGTTCAAAGTTCCAACTGCTCAGTCAAGTGCTGGACATGCAACAATGTTGGTCACATTGTTGCATATTGTCGTACGATGAGATGTTATAGTTGCAGTGGCCTTGGGCACAAAGCTCAAGATTGTTGGAGTACACAAAAACAACCCTTGCGAAGTTTCCCATACAATTCATCAAGGAAATCCAGTACAAATGAAGGAACAAATGCTAAAAGGACAAATGCCAAGAAACAAGTATGGATGAAGAAGATCGAGCAGTTGCAGATAGGAGAGGTTGATCAGAGCAAGGAGGATGGCTGCCATATGGCAAGCCAAGTGTAAGGTCTCTCAAAGACCTTAACACACCTTGAATTCATGAGGCTGGAGAATGAACTCAAAGGAGAAAGGATGGTTACTCCAAGCATACAAACAAGTCCTAGGATCGTGCATGTTGACATGGGGAGTAATGATCAATGATTAGTAGTTTCAGATGCAGATATATGGTCACCCTTTGCCATTGATGCCAAAGGGGGAGAGATGAAGACAAAGGGAGAGATGACGACAAAATGGGAGCATGCTCACAGGGGGAGCATGAGTTGTTGTCATCAATGACAAAGGGGGAGATTGTTGATGAAATTGTCATTGATGCCAACATGGACTTGCAGTGGCCCCACGAGATGTCATTGATGCCACCAAGTCCCACCTGCAGTGCCTTGACCCCTTACAGAGTGGGTTTGAACCTTGTAGTGCCTTGGATCCCTTACAGAGTGGGTTTGTGCCCTGAAGCACCTTGTACCCAGTTGACAAGGTCCTTGTACCTACAAGGATGAATCTTGAAGCCGCCACCGTGATGAAGACATTGAAGACCCTGGAGATGGTCCTGAAGCCTTGGTAGACGATGGAGAAACATTAATGACTCATTATGTGGTCATTTATGCTCTGATAGTGTCATGGTACCCCAGAAGAAGGCCCAACGACCCCACAGGTGATATCTTGACCCCTGGAGTTCTCTTGAGGTGTTTGAGGTGGTTGAAGAGGCCTATGAAGCGTCTTGCTTGTTGAAGAAGCCCTGATGAAGTCCTTGGACCCACACTTAGTGGTTTAATGGTCCTTGCACTCTTGAAAGTGGTGATGTGGTTGAAAGTGATGATGTGGTCATTGTTGATTTGATGTTAATACTTGGAACCCTTGTAGGGTGTTACTCTTGTTAGGAGTCGTTGATACTCTTGTGCTATGACAGAGTCCAATATGATGGGCTTGAAGCTCTTGGAAAGCATCATGCTTGAAAAATGACATGAGCCTTTAAAACCCTTGTGGTCCTTGTACCCTTTCTTTTGGGGTTTTGGTGGAGCACTTGATGAAACATGAAGATAATGATGAAGCCTTCGACGTGTTGATGTCTTTTGATATGGCCTTGAAGCAAGGATGGTCCAGGCAAAACAAAGGGGTAAAACAACTCTTTGTCGACAAAGGTTGAAACCCAAAGTTCATGTATAAGGCAATGAAACCCCAACTTGTTGAATTGTTTTTGCCTTGACTTATTAGTGAAACAACAAAAGATAATACCTTGTTGAACTTGAAGAAGTCGGCTCCAAACAACTAAAAATAAATATTATTTTTGTATTTTTATTTAAATTAAAAATAAAAATTATTTTCTTTGGGAAAGTCGGCTCAATAAAAAAAGGCTAGAAAAGTAGTATAAATACCCCATTACGCCTTCATTTTGAAAGTGAAAAAATTCAGTAGAGCTCTGAGGTTTTTCGCCAACTGTCCGAGGAAATTTTTGGAGAAGGACCAGTAGTCAAAGGTCTATAACAGACCCAAATTTTACAGCATCATTTTTTTTTTTAAGTGGAATTTCGGAATGTGGACTGAGATTTTTTGAAGGAGCAGCAGCAGGCTATGGACTGTGGAAATTCGGGTAGCAGCAGAGGTCAAATTGCAGACCCGAATTTACAGAGAAGATAATTTTTTTTGGGTTTGAATTTTTACCAGCATTTGGTGGCAGTCCAATGTTGGACTTGTTGGACTTGCTTAGGGTATGAACAGTTCAAATTTGCAGCTCTTTCTTTGGAGGATAAGAGTAACGAACAGTCCCGAATTTGACTCTTAAAAATAGTCCCGAGTTTGATAGAGGTTGAAGGCATCCTAAGGTTGAGAGCATCCTGAATTTGCAACAGCAAAAGTGGAGGGTTTCCACAGTACACCAGTCCCCAATTGCAGGCATCCACAAGCATACTAGTAGCAGATATTTGGTGGCAGCAGTCTGAAGTTTAACTTTTTGGAGCAGCAGTAATAAAGATAAAATTGGAATGTTCCCTCTTACAACAACTAGACAGTCCTTATGAATGAAAAGTTGAAGTTCGAACCCTAAACTGGTGGAAAGGACAGCCCTAGAACTTTGTAAAGTGCATATAAAGACATGACAAGCAACCAACAAGATGAAGGGCAGTGTGTTTGATGACGTGTGTAGCAGCAGCAGTACACAGATCTTGGACATGATTTCAATACTTAATCCAGCTCTGAATTAGGGCCATAACATCAGTAAAACAGTGAAGTTTTGATTTGGTAGCAGCTATTTGAATCTACAGAAGATTCTTGTGACAGTCCTTCATCTTAAGTATTAAAGGAGATCACTCATCAAGCACTAAATCCAGGTATGCAAAGACAGTTTTAAATCAATGTTTAAAACAAGATATTTAGACTATTTGGGATATCCTTGAAATACATAAAGGACTGAAATTTGAGTACATATTCATAGTAAAGACTCTGTCCATGAACAACTGAATGTTCCTATGGGAGGATCCACTGAAGTACTAAATGTTTGACATGATCATTTCACTTCAAAGTGTGAATATCATTGCTTACTCGAGTTGATTTTGAAGACAACTATTGATATATTTTGATAGTTGAAGTATGTACAGTGATCTTTGTACACTATCCCAATGGTTGACTAAGAGATGAAGGTGTTGGAATTTAGTCGGTAAACTTAATAGATGACAACTTGATGATAGTGACAGCCTTGGCATGTCAATGACAGTAATGTATTGTGACAATGACTGGTGACATATTATGATAGCCTTAAGAGACAGGTGTTTAGAGCAGATCCTTGAAGTCTTGACATAAGCAGAGAAGACTCCTTGACATCTTGCGGATTAACAGTGTTGATAACATGGTTAATGAGCAGTTGACCAACAACAGCAAAGATGAGCAGCAGTGATGAGCAAACCCTGGTGATTGATGACTAGATGAGCAATGTTGATGACAGTAGCTGCCATGTTTACACAATGAATGCTTGACCATGTTACCTTGACAATGGTAGACTTGACAAGTATTATATGCTTAGCTTGACAATGATATGCTTGAGTATGGCAGTGAAGAATGATGATCAGAGAAGAGGATGAGGAGCAGTGAAGAATGATGATCAGAGAAGCGGATGTGCAGCAGCAAAATAGATTGAAGAGACAAGTGATGTTGATGTGATTGATGAGATGATGTGACTATGAGCTTTAATTGTAAAAGCAAGCTTGTCGTGCTTTTGAGGTTAGGATACCTCAAACCCTTCTTAGCAGGGTCTAAGAAAACCAGGCAAGGTCCTGGATGAAGAGTAGGTGTTCTTTATATCAATAGGTGCTGATTTTACCTCACGGTTGTAGCCGTTCCAAAAACAAATACAAAAAGATTACAAAATCTTATGGTGTTGTGCTCTCTTGTGCTATGGTTCTTGTTATGACTTCATGATTCAGATACTTATGATTTATAAATGATGAAGTGATAGATGTTTATGAAATGATTATGCAAATGGTAGAATAATGCATTTATGAATTAGTTGTTGATTGTTAAAATTGAGAAAGCAATAAAGACTGCACACACAGATTCACCCCCCCCCCTCTCTGTGTGCCTAGTGTGTCGAACAATTGGTATCAGAGTCTGCTTTCGTCACAAGCCTAGCAAGCTTGAAGAAGATCAATAGACACACAGATTCACCCCCCCTTCTCTGTGTGCCTAGTGTGTCTAACAATCTTTCGAAAGTTGGCACCAAAGAAGAGATGTTGTTCGTCGAGATGCACACTAGCAGCAGAAATCTTTCGAAAGGTGTCTCCTAACTACAAGTGGGAGAGGTGTGGCCTTGGGAGAAAGCAATGAGCCAGGTATTATCACCTGAATCCCAGCTCCTCCGTTTAGGCAAACTCTTAACGAAGCCAAGCGGGGTAGTCCTTACAAAGAGTTGTCTATGGCTCTATGTTTTTTAAGTGTTTTTATGGTTGCGGATGCGGATGGATGTTGTTTAGGAGTTTTTTAATGAGATCACAGTTTTTGTAATGAATGAGATGAACACAAGATAAGAGCAATCCACGTTGCAGATACAAGATTGTAGATAAACAATATAATGAAGACTTGTACAATAAAATGGCATCCACAAATAGATAATAACTTAAACAGATTCCCAATGGACAAATGGCCTAGATTAATAAATATATGAAAGTTCAAAATGACCAGTGCCAAATGGAGTCAAAATGTGCAGTGCTTGGGGATGTTGAAGATACAAGTCTCAGAATAATGTAGGTGAGAATGTTGTGTAAATTATCTTGGTTGATTTTATGAGTTTTAGTGATCTTGATTATTAAGGCTTTAAAAAAAGCAAGGTATGAGTCCATCCGGAAAAGTATACCTTCAGTGGCTCCCCTTAGTGACCTGACGAACCGTCCAGTATTCTAGGCTGGGTGTCCAGTTGATTTAACCAGCAAGCTAGAACTCTATGACAACAGTGATTTCCAGTGCCACCAGTAGGAATTTCCCCACTAACTGAGTATCTCTTGAAACAACGTCGGTTCGTTGGTTTATGGGGGTGAAGATTTTATTATAATGGCAGTTGGAATTATATCTGTGAATTATATAGCTACAGTGCTTCTGGGTATCCTGATCAAGTAGAGCATACACACTGTAAAAATAAGTAAATTCCAATTTTATGGAGATGGTGAGTTGCAAATTTTATTAACAAACAAAGCTCTCCGACAGAGAGTGCTTTTGATCCACCTTATGGTGAGATTCAAGAGTCTTATCTAATCTATGATGTGAATGCAATGCAAGTGCTCTCCGACAGAGAGTGCTCTTGACTTGTCTTATGACAAGTTCAAGAGACTTTGTGTTCTTTTTATGATAATTAATCAAAGAGCAAGAAACATGATGAAGTAAATGGCATGCGTGTAATGAAATTAAACTAGCAATTAGTGAAAATAAAACTAAGTCTAAAATAATCTAAGCTAAGAAAAAATAACAATCACACAAGACACACTTCCCCCAAATAGGGGAAGTAAGAAAAACGTGGGAGGCTTGACCCCACTAGTTCCTTTTATTAATAAATTACAACTTTGGGAATTGAACCCCTTTGAAAATAACTTGAAAAAACTAGAAGATTGAAACAAGCTTTAATAGCTTTTACAAAGGATGTATTTTTCGTTTATGCATGTCTTCTTGGTTTTTTGAGATTTTTCTTCAATTTCCTCGAGTCTTGCTTTCTTGGTTCACTTCCTCAGTACCTACACAAGAATTCCAAACACTCATGCACACATTATTTTGTCAAAAAAATAGAAATAGATCTAATTAGATGCCAAAAAAAAAAGAAATTATTCAAAGTACAAAATTATTCTTTTTAATGCAAATTTTTGATCTTTTTTGAATTAAAACTAGTGAAAAAATACATACAAAAAAGAGAGAAAAAAGACTTGAAAAGATGAGGAAACGGGCAGTCAACAAAGAAGTTAGATGGCTGCAAAAATGAAGTAATGGACAGCCAACAAAGAAGTAAAAGATGGCTGCAAAAAGCAAGGAAAACAAGCTCAAAAAAGTGCCAAAAAGTGGCCACAAAAAATGCCCAAGAATGCTGAAAATTGAGGTGAACGAGGGCAGCCAACTAAGAGAGAAGTTGTCTACAAAATAATAAGGAATAGGACAGCCAGATAAAGAGAAGAATGGCTGCAAATAAAAAGGCCAAAAGAGGGCAGCCAACAAGTGAAAGATGGCTGCAAAAAATTGAAGGAAAGAGGGTCAAAAAGAGGAGCAAAAAGAGGCAAAAAAGAAGAGCAAAAAGAGAGCAAGAAAACCAGAGAAGCAAGAATGGTAAGGAGTGAAGACAAGAAGCAAAGTAAAAAGAGGCAATAAGAAGCAAGAAGAAGAAGGATAGATGGATCTAATACTTAAGGAAAAGATTTTAAGTTTATGAAGGATGGGAAAAAACCCTTTTTAGCTGTGTTTCTTGACTGAAAAATAAGCGCTTTGCATGCCCTGCATGGTGAAAGTGTTAGATAAAAAACTCCTGCTTCGTGAAGAGGTGGTTGAACTTCAACCCCTTCTCCACTTTCGGTGATCCCCGAAACACAATTCTCAATCAACAAAACACAAGATCAAATGCCAGAATGTTTAATCAAGAAAATATCTGTAAAACAATGGTATACCTACTACTTCCTGTTCAATTCAGACATTCAATGGATTCTACATAAATAATCAAATTATAACGCTAAATGATTACCCTACTGTGATAGATTTATAGCCTTCCTAAGCTAGCAATGATCATGTACTTTGCAAAAAGAAAAGGATAAGTTTAAGAAAGATGTCACCTCCCACAAGATGAAAATCAAGCACCAAGAACCCACGCATGGACCTCCAAAGTCACTTTATTCCATTCATTAAACAAATAAAACTATTACAATTTGAGCAAAGGTCTCTGGCAAATTCTCCATTTGCAAATGGGAAGAAGAGCCTCTTATTTATACAAAAAGGAAAGAAAATAGAGCTCAAATCCCTAAATCCAGACTGAGAGTAACACCAGAGTAATTGAATGATCTCGGCATGATGATTTCGAGTTGAACTAAGTTGCAACTGAGATAAGACTGAGTTGTAATGATGAGCGGGGGGAAGGGGGGGGTGAGGTGGCTCATTCCCCCCTCGTAATTATCGCCAAGCCAATAGATAACAATTACTTCAACCCAAAAACGAATTTGACCAAAGAGGGTGAATTTCTGACTGATAGTTCAACTACTACACTCTGATACTTGATATGAAACTGACCGATATTGATTGGAATCATCATAAATGCTTCGTGCCGAGCTAATTAGCTCTTTATTTTATTCGATTTGGCCTTTTTTGGAAATATTTTGATTTTCTCCAATGCATTATTTTTTATTATTTTAATTAATATTTCTAAATTTTTGGATTTTTTGAGAAAATATTAATTATAAAGCCAAATAATAGTCCGAAGCTTATGATAAGTGTGTCTAGGGGCTAAATGAATGTTTTGGCTTAGAAAATAAGTGTTTATTTGCCAAAAACACCCCCCGGACCACTTAATTATTACAAATTGAAAATTTTCAATTAAACCATGGTCAAAATGGTTTAATTAATTGAAAATTTTAATTAATCCCCTATAGTCAAAAAATAAAAATTAAAAAACTCAACGCCGCCAGTAAAAAGGTTTTTTGACAAATTTTTAAAACATCATGGGGCTTAGGAAATGACCATAGAACATACCAATAGTGCCTAGTAGGTTCATATTTATTAGTTGGACTCTAATAACCCCCCAAGGCCCAAATTTCAAAATCGGGCATTCCAGCTTTGGAGGAAGCGGGAGAAAAACTCATCAATTATACTCGACTATTGGCAAAGCACAATCGACAAGGGAAAAAACTCCCTGGAATACCTTAGTTGAAATCTACGTCTTAGGGGATCGAACCACTCAAAACCCCTTCTAGCACACTTTATTACAAAAATCCCATGGGGCATGGTCATTTCAACATAAAAATAAAAATGACTAGCCAAAATTGGCTAGGCAAAACATTCTGAACTTCTACTGCACTGAATATGAACATTGACCATGTTCATCAAATGGCGGCTCAACAGGAGGTTCAACTATGGTACAAAATAGTTGGTAACAATATGAAAAGGTTCTAGTGGACACTAAGAATTAGTGATCTCTTGCCCCATCTAACATCCATGCCTGACGACTTCGTGAGGAATATAACATAAAGATAACCTTTATTTTCACTAGCGAGCCTCCAAGGGCAGATTCCCTAGATATCCTTGCGGGCCCTAGATAATGCTCGACCTAGCTTTGTTGCCAGCAAGTATCCATAGCCCCAATGTAGTTGCCACCTGGTTGCTCTTTACGAACAAATGAGCCTTACATCATACAAAGTGTTAGAATTTTAACGGTTATACAAGATCATAAAACATTTAGCATCATAAAATCATAACAATATGCACTATGATCACTAAAAGAAAGACAAGCACAACAACACAGAAGAACATAGGGATTTATCCTGGGAAACCACAAGGAAGAAAACCCAACAAATTCTTTAGTATAGATTTCGTCACCAAGACCAATGCCAACCAAGATAAGATAAACTCCAAAGACAACAACAACTTCTCTTCTCCAGCAAGCCTCCTCTTCTCTCTCATGCGCACTTGCTTGAGTGTGAGGTATATTCAATTGAGAGGAGCGCCCTCTCTATTTATACTCATTAAGTGAGTGACCTTTTTACTTAACTAGGTCAGCATATTGCTCTAAACAGAGTCGACTTACCTAGGGAGACTCAAAATAACATTTATATAATATTCTTGTGGGTACTAGACTTACAACAGAGGGGTTACATTTACATGACCAAGTACATCAATAACATCTCTAGAAGGAGGTACAATAATAATACAATAAAAGTACAATAAGAATATCTTCCGAAGTTACATTCTTCAACACTCTCTCTTAACAAGGAAGGTATTCGTCTGTCACATTCGTCATCGCTAGTTCTCGTCACTCGATACTAAACATCATCACTGGACATCATCATTGGATCTTGTCACTAGACATCATCACTAGATCTCGTTACTGGACATCGTCACTGCTGCTGCAACTTGGTACTTGGGCCATTGACTTGTGACATCTCTCAAATCTATACATCATTAGAATTTCTACAAAGCCATCCCTTTTTCATGTTGGATGTAGGCCTAGATCCAATCTAGGACTTAACCATCCTAGTCCCAGACCAGGTTCTTCAGCCCCAAGCTAAAGGTTGATCAAAGTCAACATCTTGGTAATTGACCAAGAACCTCCATTTTCCAGGAATGGCTTTCATCCCTAGGTTGAGCTTCAGTCCCAGACTGAATCATGTCTATCAGCACCTTGGTCCTAGACCAGGTCCTCCATTCTCTCGGAGAATGGTCTTCATCCCCAGGATGAGCTTCATTCCCAGACTAAATCATGTTGATCAACCTTTTGGTCCCAGACCAGGTCTTCCATTCTTCCTAGAGAATGGTCCTCAGCCCCAAGTTGAGCTTCAGTCCTAGACTGAATCAGGTTGATCAACCTCTTGTTCCTAGACCAGATCTTCCATTATCCCAAAGAATGGTTCTTAGACCCAGGCTGAGCTTCAGTCCAAGACTAAATCATGTTGTTCAACCTCCTGGTCCCAAACCAATTTTCCATTCTCCTAGAGAATGGATCTAAAGCCCAGGCTGAGCTTGTTGGGATCTACCCTTAGTGATACGACCAACCATACTGGGATCCACCCTTGATGATGCCACCAACCATACCAGGATCTCCCTCGGAGATACAACTAGATACTCTGGAGATACCACCATCCTGGCTAGGATCTCCCCACATGGACCAGTCCTTTTTCATACTAGGTGTACTTGTGCAGTGACCAGTCCTTTTGCATATTGGCTGCAAATCTCACATGTCTTCCACAAAGGAAGCCCTTTTTCATGCTATGTGTGAAGACCACTCGTCCTCCACAAATCCAACCCTTTTTCATGCTGGATGTGAGAACCATAGGGACTCATCACTCCCTCTTGTGATGGACACATAGTTTTAAAAATCGGAATCGGACTCGGAATCGGTCAAGGGTCAACTCAGAATCGGAATCGGAATCGGTAATGAATCGGTCATAAATCGGCCGATTTGAATTTAATGAATCGGTTTGCTAAAAAATACAAAATATATACCATTTGCTGCTATACATCACTGTCATAAGTAAATTGTTTACTGTTGTAGGGTGTGGTGGCTATTGGAGTGATAATACTCATATTTTTTGTCTTGCTATTGATGGTGAATGCTTCACAAGTAATTTAATGATAATTGGATTGTTCAGTATCTTACGTTAGTATTTGAATTTTGTACTTGGATGAATTGGTAAATTGAATGATCTCTTAATATTGACTCCAAAAGGGCTCGGCCCTCCTTTTCCAAGCCTCTCCTAAGCTCAACCTACCTTAGGAAGCCTTTCTACAGGTTGTAGCACCCCTTTTGCTGATCTTTAAAGTCTTCTCTGGAGTCTGAAGGTCTGTGATTTATTG
>LPNX010186671.1:89915-169138 GCA_001517045.1 Pseudotsuga menziesii
TAACAGTTTTCCAGTTTCAATTTCTGGTCAGATTAACAAGGACAAACAGGAGGCAAATAATAAATATACAATTGGAATGCACTGCTTCTTTGAAGCATGGGGAGGGCAGAGCTACGTTGGTTGGATTTGATGTTCAAACAGTTGGAAAGGACCAAGCTTATATGTTGTGCAGTGAGACTAGGTTCAACAATTTTAGGCAAAATCAGTGTTTGGGCATTTTTCCAAACCGGACCGGTCAGGTTTGAAACCGGCCGGTTGGACCGGTTAGATACCGAACTGGATCGGTTTGGTACCAAACCGGTCGGTTCGGTATCTAACCGGTCCCCGATCCGGTTAACCAACCGGTTTGACCTGGTTTGGTTCCGAACCGGTGAACCGGCCGGTTCCGGTTCCGGTTGGAACGATTTTTAAAACTATGGATGGACATCGATATGCACAACTCCAATCTTGTCCTTGAAGTACTCAAACTTCATTCTCGCAAGAGGCTTGGTCAAGACATTGGCTATTTGCTCGTCTGTCGCAATATACTGGAGCTTCATTGCTCTTCTCTACACCTAATCCCAGATATAGTGCTATCGAAAGTTGATGTGCTTCGACTTGTCGTGGAATATTGGGTTCTCGGACAACTTCACACAACTTTGGTGGTCACTATACACACAAGTCGTCCCTAACTCCACATCCAACAATCCCACAAGTAGCTTTCGAAGCCACACTGCCTCACAACTTGTTGAACAAGCTGCAATATACTCTACCTCGGCTGTACTCAGTGCTACACTCGTCTTCTTCTTGCTGAACCAATAAATAATGCCAGACCCCAAGCTAAAGTAGCACCCTAAAGTGCTCTTCGTATCTGTAGCACTACCAGCTGAATCAAGGTCAACATATCCTTGCAGGAAAATCCCTTGATCTCTCACATATTTGAGGCAATACTCTATTGTACCCTTCAGGTACCTCAACACGTGCTTTGTCGCGGCCATGTGAACACATCTCGACTCCACCATGTACTGGCTCAAAGTATCCACCGCAAAGCATATATCTAGCCTCGTGTTCGTCAAGTACATCAACGAACCGATCATTTGCCTGTAGACTGTGGCATCAATTGTCTTTAAAGTAGGATCGAACAAAAACTTCAAGTTTGATGCCAACAGTGTAGCTATAGCCTTGCAATCCAATGTCTTGATCCGCTTCAGGATCTCGACCGCATATTTTGCTTGGATAAGGAAAATCTCCTCTGGATTCTACCACACCTCTAATCCCAAGAATCATGTCAAGATTCTTGAACTCTAAGATCTACTATAGTCACTCCCTTTGAAGCAGAGCACCATCCTCCCTCTACATCTTGTACTCTCTGCATCAGGACATTCTGCACTAGAGCGACAGGTAGCCTCCTTTGTTGTTGATCTTCTGTGTATCCATCTATGTCATCTCTCAAGGTCACTGGATACCAAGATCCTCCATCTCGAACTTTGTTGAAATTTCCTCTTGCACCCATCTATGAGCTTCTCGTCCTCTATAGGATTTTACTTTTGACCTTGTAGCAAAGCTTGAGGTCTCCATCAAGCTTTGCTACACTTATCTTTGTTTGTTTGGTAGACTCCCTCTTTATCCTTGTCTCCTTTCAGGAATTACTGGAGTCTCTGACAATGTGCTTTACTCCACTGTTTGATTTTGAGGACCTGTGTTTGTCTTGCTCATGATCGGCAGCGCCAAGTAGGTCTTCTACACCATAGATCACTAGGAACTGTGTACTGGTGTTGAATCTAAGTGTCCCTTCTTCTTCATTCATGACCGCATCCCTTATCCAATGTTGAGATGGATAAGAGGTTCTTCTTCGAATAAGGTCCATAGAGCAAATTCCTTGAATGAATGATTCCCATGATCTTGGGAGACCATTCCCACAATCATCGCCACTTCTATTTCTTCGACATTGTCTCTAATAGCTTCTAAGTTTTCCTCGATCTGGGAGACTTGTGAAGTAAGATTGAATGCTTTTCGAACTTTTCATCTTCACACCCTTGAGTTGAGTCTTCAAGGTCATCTTCCTGTTGATATTCTTCCCTTCATACAGGTTGGTCAAGGCATCGAACATCTCCTTGAGAGTTTTCAACGACGATACTTGTGGGATCAAATGGTCCTTGATAGAATCTGCAATGATCCTCTTGGATTTGACCAGGTTCTTCTTACGCTTAGCTCCGTCCTCATCTCCCTCTTGATCTGCAACTTCTTTGACATAGTCTTCCAAATCATGCTCTTCTAGAATGAGAAGCACTCTATACTTCCATGCTCGGAAGTTCTCATATCCTTCAAGCTTGTCCTCAAACTTGGTACTGTCTGTCATCTTAATAAAAGTGAGGACCTCAAATGGAAATAAAGAGAATAGAACTTACCAAAGAGAGTGGTTCAATTGGATGCTTGCTTCAATGCCTTTCTAGAAAACCACTTTTGGTGGACCTAGGGCTTGATAGAGAAACCCTAATTTCTCAACCTTGGTGTCTTGTTGATCTGATTGGATAGAAAGATGTGCCTCCTTGAGCCAAGTTGATCATTATATTCCTTTTCCCAAATCTGTGGACGGAACTACAAAATATTTGATGCCCTAGTTTCTTCAATTTCTTCTATTCAATTGTCCAGTCTTAATTCTGATGTATGTCCAAAAGTTCTACTCCTCAAGGTCTAAAACTTCGTCCTGAGGTAGTCTGATATGTTTTTTGTCCAACTCCACGGGTTAGAGCAAGATTAGATTCACCAAGTGGAACTTATGTTAAATTTCCCAAGGTGACCTGTTTATTGACTAATTCGGTATAATGAACTTGTACGGACTTCCACATGCCACTGTTTCAACTTCAGGTTCTGAAACTCGTACCAAAGAAACTATAGTCCGAGCCCTTTCTGGAACATCTTATGAAAATCAATTTGGATCTTCCTATCCCGAGATATAACATTTCTCCATAGGTCACCTATTTAAGACTGAATTATGGAAGAGGCTGGAACCCTGTTTTGGAGGGATCATATCTTCTGAAGTACAGCGAATCTGAGGCTGAAACTCATACACAAGGTAGATCGACATTTCATCTTTAGCATATCCGAGTTTCAGCTCTTGATCCTTCACTAAAATCGAGTTATAGCGAAAATTCCCGAATGACTAGATTTTGCCTCTTAGGGTTTCAAGCATGAAGCCCTAATCTCTAGTAGTTGTAGCAATGTCACGATTGTACAAATACTTATTTCAAGGTAGCTTTGATAGCATGTTAGAATTTTAATGTTTATACAAGATCATAAAACATTAAGCATCATAACCATATGCACTAGGATCACTGAAAGAAAGACAAACACAACAACACAAAAGAACACAGAGATTTATCTTGGGAAACTACAAGGGAGAAAACCCAACAACTTCTTTAGTATAGATTTCATCGCCAAGACCAATGCCAACCAAGATAAAATAAACTCCAAAGACAACAACAACTTCTTCTCTTCTCCAGCGAGCCTCCTCTTCTCTCTCATGCGCACTTGCTTGAGTGTGAGGTATATTCAAATGAGAGGAGCGCCCTCTCTACTTATACTCATCAAGTGAGTGACCTTTTTACTTAACTAGGTCAGCATGTTGCTCTAAACAGGGGCCGACTTACCTAGGAAGACTCAAAATAACATTTATATAATATTCTTGTGGGTACTATTGACCCGACTTACAACGAAGGGGTTACATGTACATGACCAAGTACATCAATAACATCTCCCGAAGGAGGTACAATAATAATACAATAAAAGTACAATTTGAATATCTTCTGGAGTTACATTCTTCAACACAAAAGATGAGTGCTCATCCCTTGGCCACTGACTAATTACAAAAGGTTCAATTAATTTCATTTATTTAGGCAAAGTGTTTAAAAACACAACTAATTGTAGTTGGCCTTTTGCAATTCAGTTAGATACATCGTTTGTTCCACAACTACATTTCATACAAAGACGACTTGCTTCAAGGACTAATGGAATGATAAAATGATAAGTTCAAAGTCGAGACAAAGCAAACATGGAGTCTATCCATCATAGAGGTCTAAGTGGGGGTGGGGAAGGTCTTTGAAATCACAAGTCTAAGTCACAGTGAAGGTAATCATCAAAATCGAAGTAATGGATGTACGAAGAGCTGAAAAAGATGATGCCAACATAGCAAGAATATGGTTAAATCTACATAGGGTAGGCAATGTTAGATTTCCTTAAGATTATCGCAGTATATATTAATCGCATTTATCAATAGGATCACTAGAAGATAGACAAAGCACAGATTAATAACACGAGTATTTTTCACCGGGGAAACCCAAATGGGAGAAAACCCAGCAACCTTTGTCTAGAGATAATAAGTTTGAGATCAGAGTACAAGGAAGAAGAAAGAGAAAAAAATGGAAAAGCTTTCCAAAGATAGAAACCCTAAAAGTTTTCTTCTGCAGTATATGCGAACTTCTCTGAGTTGTGTAGTTGCACTCTCTCCCAGAAAACTGCGAATTTCTCTAAGTTGTTGTGTAGCTGCACACTCTCCCAGAAAACTGCTAACTTCTCTAAGTTGTTGTGCTGCTGCTGTGTGAAATAATGAGGGGCGCCTCCCATTTATATTGTTTTCCCATTAAAAATTTAACTGGGGCCAACTTCACTTGGGGGAGCAATATAATTTTTTATTTTATTTATTTTATTGTTGGCTTTTCACCCCAAGGTTTACATTGTTCTTTCTAGGGTTTGTATGAATGATGACAACAAGTTCAACTCCCGAAGGACAATACAAGTACAATAAGAATAGCTTCTGAAGTTGCACAAACTCCAACACTCCCTCTCAACAAGAAAGGTATTCTTCGGTCTTCATCAGCATCATGATCATCTGGGTTTCTTTTATACTGTCTCTATCATCTCTAAACGTACTGAAGGTTGTCTTTATGAATTTGTTCTATCCGGATGTTTGAGAGAAAATATTATGCTACCTATCTGTCTCTATTGTCGATGGAATACTTCCATACCTAGTTAGAGATCCTGGATGAGCACACGTGCACGACCATCTACTACCTGTTAGTCTCATCTGCCGATGGGGTACTCCCATACTTGGCTAAGAACATGAACGAGTAGAGGTACCTGTGCAATCACACGGCCATCTGCTACCTATCCGACTCATCTACCGATGGGATTTCCCCCATACCTGATTGAGCACCTAGACAAGCAGAGGCACCTGTGTGAACCCGACCATCTACTACCTGTCTGTCTCATCTGTCGATGGGATTTCTCCCATACCTGGCTGAGAACTTGGACGAGCAAAGGTACCTGAGAAAAAGGTATGGTAAGTATCTCTTAGTCATCTCTCCCTCTCAAGGAGGGATACATTCTCTTCTACTCCAAGTCTTTTGCGAAAGTATTCAAATTTCACCCTGGGAAGAGGCTTGGTGAGAACATCTGCATTCTGGTCATCTGTCGGAATATACAGTACCTCGACCGCACCTTTCTGCGCCATATCACGTATGAAGTGATACCGAATCTATATGTGCTTCAACTTGTCATGAAATACAGGATTCACTGACATCTGTAAACAACTCTAGTTGTCACAATGAATCACGATTGGCTCTGGAATTTGGCCAAACAATTCTGCAAGAAGTTTATGAAGCCAAACTGCTTCTCGGGCTATTGAACTAGCAGCAATATACTCGGCCTCTGCAGTACTGAGAGCTACTGAGTTCTGCTTTCTACTACACTAGGAAATTACTGCAGAACCTAGACTTAAACAACATCATGAAGTGCTCTTCCTATCTGTAGTGCATCCGACCCAATCTGAGTCTGTAAACCCTTGCAATTTCAAGTCACATTCTGAATCATATCGTAGACCATGTCCCACAGTGCCATGTAAGTATCTGAGCACATATTTTGCAGCAATCCAGTGAATTTGCCTCGGTTCGCACATGAACTGACTGGGAGTATTCACAAGAAAACAAATATTTGTTCTTGTGTTCGTTAGATACATCAAGAACCCAATCAACTAGCGATACATAGTGGGATCGATCAAATTTGAATCTGAAGCAAAATCTCTCAGCTTCTTCAAATTTGCATCCATCGGAGTATCTATTGACTTGCAGTTCAACATTCTGAATCTCTTCAACATATTCATGGTGTATTTTCCTTGACCTAGGAAAATCTTCTTCTGCCTTTATCATACTTCTAATCCCAAGAAGTAAAGCATCAACAATGTTATTGAGAAAGGTTGTCTTGACATCCATTTGATACAACTTCAATCCCATAGCTGAAGTAATAGCAATAATCGATCCGATGGAAGTGTGTCAAGCCATAGGATCAAATGTCTCATCATAATCGACTCCCTCTTTCTGAGAGAACCCTCTGGCAACAATCTGGCCTTGTATTATCCAATGCTCCCATCTGCTCCATGCAAAGTTTTAGCAAAATCTGTTGCACCCATTTGGGTCTTTTCCGGCTTAATGACATATCTATGGGAGCATCATCTAGCTCAACTAGATCAATGGGACTGATCGGTTTATTCATTTCTTCAAACTCCCTCTTAATGTTTGGAGGGGGAGATGATCTCATCTCTTCATCGCCATCGATCTCCATATCTGATCCTCTTCCTTTTCGGATAGCCATTTCTTCAAAGGTTGCAACCTGCCTGACTTTGATTTGAATCGATCCTGGGATGTATATTCGGTAATCCTTTGAAGACTTGCGATATCCCACGAATATTTCCTTCTTGTTTGAAGGTTCTAACTTGGGCATGTGAATGTAGACTGTAAAGTAATTATCCATCCTGGCGACAACCAGGTTCATCAAGGATTCTTCAATTGTCTTGTTTGAGTCACGACAATAGTGTCATCAGGTTTCTATCATATGTAATAGACTAGAATCCTTGTCTTTGAGGGATAACTCCCTCTGTCTCTCAGAAGTCGGTTGAGTAAATCTTGTTGAAGCAGCAGATAGACCGACATTTGTAGAAGCTTTCTGCTTCTGATCACCAAATCTCTGCATGAGATTATTCTGGGTCTGAGAGTCATAATTCATGCTTCTAGAGGCTTTCTGCTTCCGTTCCATCTGTATATCAATGGGATCACTTATCCTTGTAGATCATGGCATTCACTACAAGTCAAATCTCGTCAGATGGTTAGCGATATTTCTTAATCAATGTATTAACTAAATAATGTAGGCAACCTTTTAGTCAAGGCTTCGACACAACACACATAAGGCCATTATCCGAATGCTTATGGTCTCCATTATAGCATACCATTAAGAGTGTGTACTACTCCAGTATGTTATAAAGGAGTTGTCATCCTAGATGGGTTGTGCAGCATGACAAGCTATTTAACTACCTGAATTTAGAAATGTAGATCTGGAAAATATATTCAAAAACAACCAGATCTAATCTACTAGAGCATGTAAAATCAAATACTTATCTTTTGTAGTTTTGTGGGTGGGATCCCACTGTTAGGGTCCACTGATCTTCATATGCTTGCTTGACGATCATCACAGTAAGGATCTTCATATCATTTCTTAGAAGAACTTTGAAGAATCATCCTTCCTTGGCTCCTTGTGAGGAGGGTCTTCTTCTAGATCAGTTGTTGAAGCTTCATGGTTCCTTTTGATTGAACTTCGGCAGCTACTGGCATAATGACCGTATTTCTTGCACTTGTAGCACTGTATCTAAGATGAATCCTTCTTCTCTTGTTTCTTCTGATCTGGGGGAAGACTTGATCTCTTATATTGGTGCTTGTGATTGAAGGACTTCCTTCCCCTTCCCTTGCCTTTCTTGGCATGAGATATGAGTGCTTGGTTCTCCTCAGGTTGAGCGCCATGAAGTCTTTGGCGTGCTGTGATTCTTGTTTCTTCCTGAGTGCATTCTGCCCATAGCTTATCAAATTTGGGCAGCTTGGTTCGACCACTTATAGTTTGGATGAAAGACTCCCAAGATGGTGGGAGACCATTTAAGGTGGTCATAATGAGATCATTTTCTTCAAGATTGCCTCCACTGGACTTTATCTTGTCTCGGAGCTCAATGATCCTCATGAAATATGAGGCAATATTCTCGAACTTCGTCATCTTCATATTCGATAGTTTATTTCTCAATGTGAGAGTCACATTGATACGACTGTGTTCAAATAGCTTCTTCAAGGTTTTGAACATTTTCCTCGTTGTCGTCTTTTCTGAGATCTGAGGAACCAAGTGGTCTCTAACTGAGTCCACCGAAATTCTTCTTGCTTTGGCATCATTCTTCCTCCAGCAAGATTTTTCTTTGGCTTTTGATTCTGTGACCTTTTCATTTACACACTGTAATAGGTCATTTTCTTCTAGTAGAAGAAGAACCCTAGACTTCCAGGGGATGAAGTTGGAATCCCCTTCCAAACGATCTTCAACCTTCATACTGATCATCTTGACTGCAGATCTGGATCTGAAACCCTAGCAGAGACTAGGTCAAAACTGAAGGTTGGAGTTTTGGAAAACTAACTCCACAGATAAATGCACCCTAGAGAGGTGAGCTGAGAAAAGATAGAGTTGAGCCAAAACTGTGGAGGGAGTAGGTCAAAAGTTGAAACCCTAATTTCTATTGCAGTTGTAGAATTAGGTCAAAAATTGAAAATTCTCAAAATTGAATTTTGTCTTCACCAAAAGATGCACCCTCCTTAGAGCGAAATTCCCAAGGCTCTTTTTCTGCCAAAAGGTTGAGTGAAGACCTTGAAAGATGAAACCCTAGTTTCGACAGGTTTTCGACAGAGTTTCAGCAATGGTTTCTTCTAGCATTGCTCCAATACCATGTTAGATTTTCTTAAGATTATAGCAGTATATCTTAATTGCATTTATCAATAGGATCACTAGAAGATAGACAAAGCACAGAACAATAACACGAGTATTTTTCACCTGGGAAACCCAAATGGGAGAAAACCTAGCAACCTTCGTCTAGAGATATATAGCCCATTGCGGGCTCATCACCATCAACAAGTCGCAGAACCCTCACTAAAGGTTCACTAACCGAGCACACTTCCTCCATTCCTTCCTAGAAGACGTCAATGTACACCAGCTTGGCAATGGTTTTCCCATCCTCTGTCCTGTTGTAAGCACAATCATGCCACTCATCACAAACAAACATTTGCTTCAACTCAAACTAACATTGAAGCAAAGACTGAAGAGTAATAAATGTGGTGGCAATACACGTGATTGTAGGACGCTTCAACTCCTTGTTTTTGGTGTGCCTCCTCATGAGACTAAGAACAAAACCATGGTTGTAAATGAACTTGGGGATGGCCCTAGCTTGATCAATCAGCACCTTGATAAAGGGAATTTTCCCCATATCCTCCAACATCAAATCAATGCAATGAGTTGCGCATGGAGTCCAAAACAAAGAGGGGTACCTGTCCATAAGCATCATGCCAACAGCCACATAATTAGTTGCATTATCTGTAATAACTTGCACAACATTGTGCACCCCAATATCCTGGATGAACGCATCCATCAACGCGCATAAAAGTGCTGCATCTTTTACATGTGTCGATGCATCAACTGATTTTACAAACATGGTGCCTCTAGGACAATGTACCAAGAAGTTGATAAGGCTTCTACCCTTACCGTCTGTCCACCCATCTGACATGACTATGCATCCAGTGCTCTCCCATGACTGCCTAAACTCTGTCAACCTAGCACCGATGTCCATCTTTTTTGCTTAAAGGATTGGGCCCCGCAACTCCTCAAAGGTGGCACTTTTATACCCTGGGCCAACTACTGCAATGGCATCACACATCAACTACCAAAATCGATTGTTTTTAACAACGCTGAGAGGTATGTGACTCCAATAAAGACACATTTCCATTACCTTGTCCGCTTTTACCTTTTCCGATTTCGTTATAATTGACTTGATAGAAGGTTGTGATCTTGGTCCAACAAAATGGGATGAGAGCCCCTCCCACTACCCTCACCGATAGTGGTAGATAGAGATGCACCTACACTTTTGGCTTGGCCAAAAGCTGCAAGCTCAGCTCTGTTTGCAGCGATCTCATCCTTTCTCATTTTTAGATGGATGGCGTCATGGGCAGATCTCATGATTTCTGGGGTAACTGCAGTACAAAGGCCAACATCATGGCCAGGTAGTTTGGCTAGTTGGTATTTCAACTTGTTAACCCCTCCCGACATGTGATGCCCACATAATTTGCAACTCAAATTTTGCCTATTTGTTCCATCCTCGGGCTCACCATACTTCCAAAATGGGTCCAATCTCTTTGGCATTTTTGCAATTGGAATGCTTTAACTCAAATGCAACCCTAGAGCACAAAAACAAAAACAAAAATACATGAAACTCCATTGGAAAAAAATAGCAACATTCTAGCTTAAAAAATCAGACCTCTAAATTTAGATTTTAAGCTATGAAAGATAAGAAGAGGGTAGCTAAGAATTAAAAAAACAAGCATGCTATTTTCCATTCTAATTTTTTAAAACCCCCATTTACATTGTGACTGTTTTTCATATTTTGGGCATGGAAATCAATGGTAAAATAAAAAAAACAAATAGCAAAGAAATATGCACAAAAATATGCAAAGAAATAGTCAAAGAAATATGCAAGAAAAAATGAAAGAAATATTTCAAACAATCCATGGAAAAAATGGATAAAATGCACATACCTGTGAAGAATCTTGAACACTTGCTTCACAAAAATCCTTGGTTGAGATGCTTAATGGTGTTTGAAAGCCTCCAAAGGTGTTGGTGGTCTCCTCAAGCCCTTCTCCTCCACTTTCAACAAACTGATTTGCCAAATGACATTAAAAAAAACCGTTTTTTCCTTTTGAAAGCTGTGGATTGGAGGCTTGGGCGACTTTTTCCATCGACCCACGACTTTTCCTAAAAAATCGCGATTTTTGCTAAAAAGTTGTGACTTCCCGATTTTTTTAAAAAGCACGACTTTTGCTCGCTGAAAAATCGGCTTGGAGCAAAAGTCGTGACTTTTCCGATTTTTCTCGAAAAATCGGCGAGTTTTTCAACACTGCTATATAGCTACATAGCTACATCAGTGTGCTTTGGTTTTCTGATCTCTAAGAGTAAATTATAGCATATTCCCTATATTGTATAAGATGGCACAAATTTGAGTTTAATACATTGACAATTTCTATATTTGATGTGAATATTGTTAGTTTTGGATTATTACCTCTCGATGCTTATTTGTTAACATTTTCTTTTAATTTTATTGTTTTTCTTCATTTACAGGAAATTACAGGGGTATTCAATAGGAATTGCATGATCTCTTACTCTGCCTATCGGAATATATTTCCTATATGGGCTCTAGGGGAATATCAACACCATGTTTTGCGATCATAATGTATAGATTTCTTATATCTCTCAAGGCTAAGTTCTTTTGGATAAACCTTAAAGGTCTTTTGGAGGGAGGTAAGATTGTTCTTCATGCATGGGTGATCGAGAAGAAAAGTAACTTTCAATTTTATGGACCATGATTCAAGCTTTGCGTGAACGAAATATTTGTTGATTTCTCATGAAATGGTACTCAATTTTCAATTACTTTGATCGTGATTGAAGCAATTATGTAACACTCCAGGACTACAATAATAATTATTCTACTCTCGAGATTGTGACTTCAGAATTTCTGCCATCCATCATATTATGGTTTTTTGCTCATTATTCATTCCTGTTACAGATGGTTGGAAATGAGCAAACTGGAAAAATAGCTGGCTTGCTTTCCCTTAATTGTTTTCAGTCTATATCATGATAAGAAATGTTGAAATTCGAATTTATGATGAAAATTTATATATATATATATATATCTTATTCATGTTGTATCAAAATGTCAAAATATAAGGTCCAAGGACTGTTAAAATTGCGGACAAGATGGCAATTTTATACAATTTTATTTCCAAATCTCTAAAGAATGTAGAAAGGATTAGAATATTTTGTTTGGGGAATCTTGAATGACTTTATTGTTTTGAAAAGAAAAATGCAATTCAACAATAAAAATGGTTAGATTTGGACTTTCGGATTGCCTTTGGCAACTTTTGTATACTTCTCTGAACTGTATGACCTGGGCACCATTTGCAGTGGAACTGACATCTTTCAAATATGATCCCTTACACTCTAAACGTTTGCATTGTTGGGATGAACCTATTTTATTGTGCAAAGAGACTGAAGTCCGTAAATATTAAATTTATTTCTTGAAGAAAACATCTGTGGCAATGTCAAAATGCCAAGAATGTCGATTATTTCTTATACGAAGTTTTGTTAAGGAACATAGAATGTCTAGCAATTAACATATAGAATTCCCCTTCCACCTTTTGCTGCGTTCATGCTTTATTAGTTGTCTGCATCATGGATTTTAATATCAGAGGGCATCTTTATATAAATGTCTGTCTTTTTTTAATGTCTTGTTTATTTATGGTTCTTTTGCTTCCATGGCATCTTGAATCTGTGTTTATTTGTGGTTTCTTCGATTTTTATGGCAATTGTGAGTAATTTTTAGATTTAATTTTAATTGATATCTTTATACTTAATATGGAAATGACCTATCAAGATTTTATTGTTATTTGTTTGAGGAAATCATTTTATCTAAGTTAAGAAGAGATCATGTTAAATCAGAATATTGTTTAGAAAGTGTCATCTAATGAAATCTTGAATCAGAATATCATGCTATCTGTAATATTCAAATTATTTTTTTATGTATAACTTTTTAAAAATAAGTATCTCTAATTGTAGTTTGGGACGAACATTTCTAAAGAAGCATAATATAATCAGTCTGTCAATCATAAAAAGCAATGCAGTAGTTTGTGTCTTTTTATCTATTCTATGGGTAAACATGAACTGGACAAACACCTAGGTTTTTTGGAATTTTAGCAGTTTGGTAAATGTTTTTCAACTTCTTAAATAATGCATTATATTCAAGTGTTTCTAATTTTTTATAACATGTGTAAATGATAAAACGATGAATTTAATTCATTTCTATGTGAGTAACTTTTAATAGTTATATATTGAGTAGATTGTTTAAATATTAGTCATTTATAAATGTTTTTCAGCTCAGAACTCAAATAATAAATGTTTTTCAACTCAAAACTCAAATAATATACTATATTTTAGCGTTTTAAAATTGTATGACATGTATCAATTTTAAATATTGAGTAGATTGTTTAAATATTAGCAATTTGGTAATTGTTTTTGAAATTCTCAAATAAATATTATATTTTAGTGTTTCTAATATTTTATAAAATGTAATGATAAAATAATTAACTTAATTTATTTTTATGTGAGTAATTTTTAATAATTAAATAATAAGTGGATTTTTTAAATAAATTTGTTTTTTTCAACATATCTTATTTTTCTCTTTTTTTTTAACATTTTCCTCTGTCATAGTTTATATGTTTTTTTTTTTATTCTCTCATTTTATCTTTTTCCTATATCATATTTCGTATGTGAATGCTTGAGGTAAAGTCTCTAGTTTATAGAGCTATTATATTTGGGTATGTTTCTTATATTACATCTAGGTGGTAGCCTTGAATAAGGAAATAGTGTCAACCTTCTTATTCTGCATTTTTTCTAGGTAGGTTTAGTAAAATAACATAAATTCATTTTAATTCTGGATTTATTAGCCACCTAGAGGAGGGAGAGGAGATTTTATAGTTACATAAGCAATTACAAAATACCACAAGATAAGCTTGATATCCACACTACACATCCTATTGAGGGGAATATTCAGAAAGCAAGCATATTAACCCTACAACCAATCAATAAAGGGATCCAAAAAAAGATAAGTGCATACCTTGAAGTGCTTAAAAGATCTTAGATTAAGATGGATCAATGTTGATTTTTATATTATTAATGTTATTTTAGATTTTTTTATAATATAATTTTATATTGTAATGATTAATGATAATGAAGTAAAAGTATGATGGAGCTTTGAGTTTCAAGATCATTGTTTGTAATGGCATACATGATGGCAATTGCTTTGATTTGTATTTTTCGTCTATATAACAAAATTTTGACAAATTTGTAAACCCTAAGCTAGTTTGCTCTCGACCTTTTATGGCTTTAATTGTGTCGACAAGGGTGGGGGTTTCATATTATCATAGAGCTTGGGGTTTCTAAGAAGATACAAGATGGAACTTGATCAACTATGTTGATTGATAGTTATTGCTATGATTTCATTGTCATCCAATAAAGGGTCCTCATTTCAGAATGTGGAGTTTGCCTTGTATTTTATTTCCCCTTCAAAGAATTGATCAAGCATGAGTAGATGTGAGGGATTTAGAATAGTTGGTTGTTATCTCAAATAGATCTTAGCAAATAGGATTAAGATTTTGGTGATAAAATTTATTATCTAGGTGTTTCAAGTGGGTTATCAACAAAAACTTGATCATACTTGCTAAGATCTATTTGAGATAACAGTCAACTATTCTAAAACCTTTGCATCTACTCATGTTTGATATCTATTGATGTGATTAAACCAATGTCCAATAGAGGGTCCTCTTTTTGTAATGTGGATTTTACCTTGTGTTTGCTTTTCCACTCAAAGAATTGACCAAACATGAGCAGATGTGAGGGTTTTAGAATAGTTGGGTATTATCTTGAATAGAACTAAGAAACTATGATCATGCTTTTGGTGATAACCTTTCTTATTTGGGAGTTTCAAAAGGGATTTGAGTAAATTTGGGAGCTTTCTTAAGCCAACTTATTTCCTTTAATCTAGGTCATTGTTGTGGGCAAGATTATCAAATTTTATGATGACTATTGAGGGGAAATCCATTACAATTATGTTAAATTATTCAAATCACACAGTTTTATTCAAGCATAATCTTTAAGTCAAAATGGAGATCCCTATGCCAATTTGACTCTTACTTTGTGGGAGTAAGAAAATGGAGGATTTGCTAACACTGGTTGATTATGACATTAAACAAAGGATTCTACCATTTGTTTGGTCTTGTGGTTATGTTAGGGAGTGAAGGGTTTTGGGGTTACCTCCTTCCTCCAATCTAGGTTTTTACAAGGACGAGACTCGATCCAAGGAACGACGCAAACTCTTGTTATTCCAAGTTCTTACACTGTTCAGAAATTAGACAAGGTGCCAACTCTACAAGTTAAGCATTCAAAGGTAAATGAGCTCTTTTCTATGTGGTAATATGTAGATTTAGTGTGTTTTGACCATGATCAACAAATACGTATTGGTATCCTCTTAGTCATGTCTTCAAAAAAAAAAATAGTAGGAATGGTGAGAAGAGGCAGAAGGACAACTTTGAAGTAGGGAGTGCAAAACTTGTGGAGAAGAATTAAAGAATTGGAGAACAAACTTTGAGATAGAGAGGTCGAAGTAAGCAACTTGAAACTGCAAGATGAAAAAGAAAGTGAAATTGAAGAGGAAATGTTGTAACATAGTTGATGAGATATTTGAATAACAAAAGGAGAATAAATGTCAGTTTATTGTTACGATGGCAGGCTAGAGGAAAGGACACTAAGTGGTTTGTTAAGCAAGATGGAGTGCCAATTTCAAATTCAAGAGGATGAAACTCACTAGTACAAAACTAGAAATATGCATTGCCATGTTGTGGGATTTTATGTAGCACGAGAAAAATTGGAAGGATTAAGTTCAAATTTGAAGCATGGGTAAAAGGATTGTGAAGCTTCAAGATAAATAGCTACATAGAATAGCAACATGCAATGTTCAAGATAAAGCACATTTAAGATAGAAAGCACAAAGTGTACAACAGTAAGTAGAGATACTTCACAAAATATCCATTCATGTGTCAAATGGAGAAGATGAATATTGATGAGTATAAAGGTATGTGAATGTTTTAAAATTTTGTCATTCAAACTTTAAAAAAAAAATACATAAGATACATTCAATTGAAGAAGCATACTAGCTAGCATTGAAGGTGGAGAAGTTAGTGCACAAGAATAACAAGTGAAACTTGCATATAGGAAGAGGTGGGCACAAAGGTATGGGTGTCAATTCCACACTAAAGGTGAAATATGCATGCAATAAGAAGAAACGGAAATAAGTGTACCAAGCAGAGGTTGAGGTAGAAGTCATGGATGTTTCATAAGATGTGGAAGAGGAAATGGTAGTTACAAAAGGTGGATATACTAGTGGATATGGTGACAAAGAATTTAGATGTTAATGACAAGAGTGCATGCACAAATGACCCAAGAATGTGGTCATTGTGGCTAGGTAAGTGTTGTAATATTTTTATCAACAATGGTATTATTGAAATTACTATCATAATAGAGATGTTAGAGATATTGAAACTAACCCAACATAAGATCCCACATCCATTCATACTATTTTGTTTTAGATTTGATGTGAATGATGGTGATTAATCAATGCAAGGTCTCCTTTAATATTGGTGAGTATAGAATTAAAATTTTGTGCAATGTTGTTCTCATGGATTCTTTCCATTCATTGTTGGTAAAGACATGGTGATATGACAAATTCATGATGCACGAGAAGAAGAAGAATACCTACACCATCAACAAGGATGGGAAAAAATTATAGTTGTTATCAAATAAGGTAGATGAATCAAAAGAAGCATTATTTTTGTCAACAAAAGTTCTTGTGTGTGGTGAAAGAGACAACGAAATTATATGCTATTGTGTGAAAAAAAGTTGCAGCAGGCAATAAGGTATCCAATTATGTAGAGTGAAGGAGATACCTATAAAGATAAAGAAGTTATTGGAGGAGTCCAATGGCAATTCCCAATGAAATGCTAAAAGGTTGGTTTTTCCAAAGAGAAAGATTTCATATTAGATTAACTTGATTCCAAATGTAACATTACCAATCAAGAAACACACAAGATGAGTTTATTGGAAAGCGTAGAGTTGAATCAACATGTAGGTGAGTTATCATGAAAGGGATTGATTAATGAGAGTGATCGTGTGCGCATCACCAACGCTGTTAAGACCAAAGTAGGATAGATTGTGGAAGATGTCAATAAAATCTAGAGCAATGAAAAAGACCACAATCAAGTACGAGTTCTCATTGTCAAGGATGGATTATCTGCTATGCTGAAAAGAGGGAATCGTTATATCAGTATGAAAGAGGGAAACGAGTGGAACATAACATTCAATATAAAATATGGTGTGTACAGGTGGTTTATTATGCCTTTAAGATTAACCAATGCTCTTATCATATCCATATAATTGATCACTGAGGTATTACAACCATACATTAATAAGTTTGCATATGTTTACTTGGTTAGAATTCTGATTTTTAGTAAGAGCGGAGAGCACATCACTCACATCTAACACTGGTATTTGAAGCACTAAGAAAGTATTAGTTGCACAATCAATTTGAAGAAAGATGAATTCTTCAAGGAGTTAGTGTGAGTTAGATTTGTGGCATCCAATGATGGATTGTGCACAGATACCAAGAAAGTGGAGGCGATAATCGAATTGCCTACACCTCACATTTCCACGTAGATCAAAAATTGCCACGGGATTGATAATTTCTACAAGATGTTTATGAAAGGGATATGTGCACCAAGGATAAATGTATTCATGCATAATAATAATTGGTGTAGTGTGGAGTTAGGAAGGTTGAGAACATTTCTCGATAAGAAAATGAATGAAGTGTGACATAGGTTTTCTACTTATTATATTGAGTTTTATGCTATTGTGTCTCTACTGAAGAATTAGAGGCCCTACTTGTTACTTCATGTGTTCATATTATACACATGACTCATCAGCGTTGAATTTTATCAATATCTAGGAAAAGTTGAATTAAAGATGTAAAATAGGTTGAGTTTTAGTATAGTTTATTGTTTATGTTGAAACGCAAGTCCAAGGCAAATAATAAGGTCGTGGATGTTCTAAGAGAACACTAATGTTGGTGACTATTGTAAGATTTAAACATGTGAAGCGACATAATACATACAGATTCTTAAGCAAAACATGGACTAAACAATGGCGCACACACAATACACAAAGATTTACCCTGGAAACCCTCAATAAGGAACACCAACAAAACTTAAAGTCGTACCTCTCACTTTCTCATTGTATATACTTAACCATTCACAATACAATATTTATGTATTTTGCAACATCCAAAACCCTAACCCATTAACCGGGATTAGAATATACCTCAATCCTGTAACCAAGATTAAATTACACACATTTTTGGGAAGACTTGAACTAGAGGTATTGTAGGGTGACACACCCAACATGCAAAATATATGACACATACACAACATTCTCCTACTTGTTTTCTTCTTTGCAAAACAATGAGACACATACTGATAAAGTCTCAAGTTAAGGGGAACAATTCCTATAGATTTTCTACACGAAGAGAACTTCTCAATACTAATGGAATTCATCAATGAATCTGCAACATTCTTCAAGGTGTTAACCTTCTCTAGCAACACCTTCTTTTCTTCAACCATATCTCTCACAAAGTGGTACGACATGTCAATATGCTTCGATTTAGCATGATAAGCAAGGTTGTTTTCCAAAAAGATTGTGCTCTGACTGTCATGATCTAACCTTGCAACTTTCTATACAAACCCAATAATTGAACATGGTCACTACAACCATACAACCTCTTTACTTGCATGGGTGGTTTTCATGTATTTGAGAGTGCAACTACAACCTGTCTCTTACTCATCCAATTACTTATAGCTTCTCCAAATAGGTTAAACGCATAACCACTTGTAGATCTTCTACAATCAAGATCTCCAACCTAGTCTACATCAACAAATCCATCTACATGTATCACTCTGTCTAGTCCAAGTATTTCTTGGTAGTTGATTACATAATATATAGTGCCACATAAATACATGAAAACCCTCTTTACTATTGTCCAATGCTCATTCCTTACGGTTTTGACATATATAAGCTCAAAACTCCCATTGTGTAGGCAATGTTAGGTCCAGTACATACCATTGCTTACATCAAAATACCAACATCACTAGCATAGGGAATTTGTGCCATGTCTTCTTCTTCTTCCTATGTCTTCGGACACTGATCTACATATAACTTCGCACCTATAGGAATAGATACCTTAACTGGTTCGCATTCCTGTGGGGTAAACTTCTGCACCATCATCTTAATATATTTTCTTCAATTCCACCAAAGTTTTCTATTTACACAATTCATTTTAATCTCCATCCCCAGAGTGAAGTTAGCAACAGTGAGATCTTTTGTGTCAAATTTGGAGGATATATGCAATTTCACATCCTTGATGAAATTCGTGTTGCTTTCAATCAAAAACATGTCATCAACATACAACACTATATTAATGAAGTGGCCACCAACCTTCTTAAAAATACACAGTTATCAACTTTTCTTTTCAAGTCCAAGGATGTATGTGTCGAACTTTTGGTACCACATCCTAGATGATTGCTTTAGACCATAAAGGGACTTCTTTAGCTTGCAGACCAGCCCTTTCCTTCCCTTCATTGTAAAACCTTATGGTTGTTTCATGTATATTTTTTCTTCAAAATTCCCATCTATAAATTATTTCTTCACATTCATCGTCTCTACTTCAAGATCAAAAGCAGTAGCAATAAACAAAAGAAATCTTACAGAAGTTAATTTAGTAATAGGAGAAAAAAATTCACCAAAATCAATTCCCTTTGACTTGGAATATCCCTTTGCTACTAAGCGATATTTATACTTCTCCACTTTACTTCATACATTCAACTTCTAAGTAAACAACTATATTTTACCAATAGTTTTTCTTCTAGCTGGGAACTCAACTAGATCCCAAGATTCATTTTTATCCAAGGTGTCCATTTCTTCATACATGGCCTTCTTCCATAGTTTACTATCCTTTGAATCACTTATTCCATAACAGTGATAAGATCCTCATCAATAATAGATCAAGCAAAAGAAGAACAAAAATCAAATGAGGAGTACCTTTTTGGTTTCTTTCTTTCCCAAGATGATCTCCTCAAATTTGAAGTATGAGGTTCTCCTTCTAATTCATCTTCCTCTATCGAGTGAAATTATTCATCTTCCAACTCAAACTCTATTATCTCTGGTTCATTTTCTCTTGGTACAACTTCATGTTTGGGAACATCTTTAACCTCTATAAAAGTAACATCTCAGTTTTAAGCAGTCTTTTTGTAAGTGGGTTCTAAAGTTTAAACCCTTTCACACCATCTTTATAACCAATAAAGTTACATTTCCGTCTTTATTATCCAACTTATTCATTTTCTCCCGTAAACCATGTACATAAGCATCACACCCAAAAAAAAATCAGATGTTTGGGAGTTTCTTACCTGTTCATACCGCATGCGGAGTTGTTTACTAATGTTGATGTGGGTGACCGATTTACCAAGTAACATGCAATGTCCACTTCCTCTGCTCAAAATTCCTATCCTAGCCTGGCACCATTGAGCATGCTCCCTTTTCCATTAATGTTAGATTCATTATTTCTGCAACTCGATTATGTTGAGGTGTGTATGGAGTAGTTTGTTCCCTTTTTACTATGCATTTCTTACATAATCTCTTGATTTCATTTCCACATAACTCTCCACCATTATCTATCCTCAATACATTTATTTTCTTCTCTATCTAATTCTCTACAAGAGTTTTAAATTCTTTAAAATTATCAAATACCTCAAATATTAAGTTTCTAGTCAATGCTGAAATGTGCAAAACCCCAAGAACAGTTCTAACCCTTCCATCCTTGAGAAAAATATTAAATCTTCCACATCCTATTAATCTAGTTATTGAGTCATCTCCTAAGAAAGCATCACCTCCCTCATACTTATCATATTCACATAACCATTCCCTATGAGGAGCCATGAAAAGATGCACTCGAATCAATCAGCCATACATCACAATCCAAAGGGGTGCCTGTAGAGGCTAGGTACACACCCCCTCCTTCTGAGGAGGTCTTTGCATCTATGGAAGGGGCATCCACATCATCAAATCCCTTTGCTTTATCAACATTTTTAGATCTACAATCATTCTTATAATGCCCAATTTTACCACATTTCCTCAAAAAAATTCATGGAGATTTAAATCTATCTTTAGCTTTAGATCTCCCCCCTAACGACATTTTTAGTTCTATCTTGGAGACAACCTCTCATAAACAAGGCATCTGTGCTCTGACTATCCATGGTTTTTTGCCTAATTTCCTCCGATAACATAGGAAACTATATCCTCAAACTTTGGTGTGGTTTGAGTAACACTACCAATCGCTACAATCAAATTGTCCCAAGAATCTAACAAAGAACATAATAATGTAATACATTTACCTTATTATTCCATCTTAATATCAACAAAGACAATTTGACTTATCAAGGCATTAAAGGCATTTAGATGATTTGTCATTGAGTCGTTATCATCCATCCTAAGATGATACAACTTTATTTGAAGAAATAAGTTATTTACCAGGGACTTTGACTAATTCAAACTCCCTAAATTATCCCATAACTTATTTTCACTATCTTCTCCAACGACTTTCAACAATACTAAATCAAATAAGCAAAGCCAAATCGTATTTCTCTCCTTTCTTTCCGACATCTACCAATCTTCTTTTTCAATAGCAGCAGGTTGTGTACCTAGATCCACAACAACCCACTATTTTTTATCTGATAAAAAAAAATAAAAAAAAAAGGATCTTCCATTTTGAGCTTCCATGGCTCAATGTTTTGACCATTAAATGTCTCAATCTCGATTATAGGACTTTGTCATTCTCTTTTAATTCCTGAATCGCCACTACAAATCTTGCAGTGGACCCCGGTTTATCACATACCCAAGATAAACTTACTCTTTGAAACGAATCGAACCCCTAGCAAGAAAGGTGTCCCCCTAAAGCCAATAATCGAGCTATGGTACCACATGTAATTTTTGATCCTATGAAGTGAAATAATGCATACAGATTCTTAAGAAAAACAAAAACTAAACAATGGCACGCACACAATACCCAGAGATTTACCCTGGAAACCCATAATCGGGAAAACTAGTAAAACTAAGAGTCGCATTGCTCACTTTCTCATTGTATATACTTAACCTTGAGCATGAACTTGTATTGCCACTTCAATGATGATTCCTTCCTTACCCTACTTAAAGCAAAGGAAACCTTAGTTAACATGATGCAATTCCTTCACATTTAATTTTGCAATGCCTTTGGGTTTAAATTACAAATGGATAAAATGTAGTGCTTCAAGTCAAGGTGAAAGGATACCATTGATTGACTTGTAAGTCAAGGTTGTTCCCAAATTCAACGAGGACAAGTGTTTAAACATGTTGGGGATCCCACTTGCTTCCCATTCCTTTCCAAAGGAGCTTTTGGAGGTGGTCATTCAAAGGGTGGCTAAAAAATATCAATGGATAATAAATCTTATCTTTGGCTACCAAATTTCAATGGATAACAAATCTTGTCTTTGGCTGCCAAATGTCTAGGGTGGCTACCAATCGTGTTCTTTGAAAGGAAAGTCTTAGCATAATCACCTTGCTTCTCAACCAAACAATTGATCACAAGAGGGATTGAAATAGTTGGGGGTTTGAGTCTTGAAGCAAAGAATGTAAGGAGCAGTCAACCCTTATGGAACAATTCAGATAAGTTGATCATTGAAAGGATTTAGAGCCTTGTCCCATTCAATATATTCCTTAAGCTTGTCCTTTAGAACCTCAAGCTAGGTGATGACGCTAGATTATAGAACCAAACAAAGGGCTTCAAAAAGTATAGAGCATAGGATGTATATTATTTGTTGGTCTCCAAGTCAGTGCTTGCAATAAGGCTAAATAAAAAATGGAGACTCAAATCTAGGCAAACCACTTGGATATGCAAGCTAAAAGGTATATCTAAAAATATCCCTTGGGACCTAAGAAGCCCTTACTTTACATGGCATGGCTCTTGGGTAGGGACTAAAATACTTGGGTGCACCTCAACGTAAATGCCCCCTATGTGGGAAAATGAAATTGTCTAACATTTTTTTTTGGTTTTGCAACTATAGCAACACAACTTGTGAATGGGATTTTAGGATTTGAAACCAACATCTTCCCTTACAGGAGATAGATTCCCTTGGGTCATTGAATTCAACACAAAATGGAAAACGATTAGAGTTGATATTTTGTATCATATTGTGAAAGCAAGAAATGAATACTTGTGTAAGAATGTGCAACACTACAATTTATTTTGCGTGATGGCACCTTAATTTAAACTTAATTGTACTAGTGAATCTAGGAGCAAACAACCAAGGTGGAGATAGAAGTGGCACATCTATGCCAATGATTGTATTTATCGGATTGGATTTATGAGTTAGTAATCCTTGTAAGTTTGTAACATGAGTAGGGAAGCCCTCATTATTCATTCTCCAAAATTTTCAGCGTAGTCCAAAAGCTGTATTGATGAACATCATTGACACGGAGTTAGTTGTGTTGTTTGCAAGCATTGGGAGAAGTAGAACATTTGGCCCACATCCAATGTTCCCAATATTCCTTGATTTTATAAGTATCCTCTTGTAGCTCTAGCAACTTTTGAGCCAAAGTACACTATAGAACTCATGCATAGCAATGATAGGTCAGGGCCCATTCAGGTTAATCCAAAGCTTGCAACCAATGGATGGGCATTGACACCAATGGCATAGACCATCCTCCTAACATGAGCTCTATCCCCACTTCTACTTGATGCGATGTTTCTTGTTAACCTATATTCCTATTGGATATTGGAGATTTTAATTTGGGCAACTTTTACTTGATGTGATGTTTCTTGTTAACCTAATGTCCTATTGTAGATTTTGATTTAGATATGAATTTGGGCAACTTTTATGGTGAACGTGTATTGTTTTTAACATCATTTTAATAGTTAATCTAACTTTAGATTATTAGATTATAGAATAGGGCTTGCAGAGACTATGCTTATAACCCTTTCAAAACTTTTACCCCTTTTTAACTTTTACTTGATGTGTTGTTTCTGGTTAACCTAAATTCCTATTTGAATTAGATATTAATTTTGGCATCTTTTATTGGAGATTTTGATTTAGACAACTTTCATGGTGAACATGTATTGTTTTTAACATCATGTTAATAGTTAATCTAACTCTAGATTATAGAATAGGGGCTTGCGGAGAATATGGTTATAACCTTTGTTTTCTTAAAATGCATTTAGTATTTTGTATTAATAAAATCAACAAATTAAAATTTAAAAAAAAAAATACACCACATTATGGCCTAAATCACCACATTCTTGGATTAAGGAAAATAACAATCAGCAAGGATATCTATAACAAGGACCTCAGTAGCATTCTATTGGAACTAAAAGCCAAAGGTTACTATCACTCAACACTTGAGAACAAAAATGAAAGCATCCTTCCAACTCCTGTGTAGAGGTTGGAAATTTTAAAGAATTTGATAGCCAAAACAATACAAAGGACCCCATCCACAAGATAAAGGTTCAGATTTTTAGAATAGCTCTTCATGGTATAACTTCCTTTGTATCTCTCTCTGGTCTATATAGGTGCATCTTTTTGCTATCATGTAAACATTAATTGACCACTCCTAAACCTTACTACATAACTACGACGTTGACAATGTACACTCATGCTACACTCATGCTTATGTATTCACATATTGCTATAGTCCAACCGCAGGAATAATTCAGCTTAGTTAGGTCAAGCCTCCTTTCTATCTTGGACTCCGTTACCCGTGCCTTCTTTCTGAAAGAAAAATAAATAAATAATCAATTCTCATGATAAAAACTCAATAGAAGAAGATTGAAGGAAAAGAGGAAAGTGTTCTCACCTTATTTTATACACACAGATGCCATATGTGCCATCTTCTACAGGTTGTTCAATACACAAGTTATATTTTATG
The DNA here is from genome assembly GCA_001517045.1 of Pseudotsuga menziesii. Taxonomy (NCBI): domain Eukaryota; kingdom Viridiplantae; phylum Streptophyta; class Pinopsida; order Pinales; family Pinaceae; genus Pseudotsuga; species Pseudotsuga menziesii. Next base: position 114,675 of record LPNX010186671.1, read on the forward strand.
GGAAGCTAAAAGTGTGAAGTGATCATCTTCTTGATCCGGATGGGCATTCCTTTCTTCATTTGAACTGTTGGAAAACTCACAATAGAATCATCCTCTGCCTCCCAACTGAATTAATCATAAAGATAAGGATTAAAATAGCATCACTGTGGCAAAAATAGTTTGAATCTCTGCTCATGAGAAAAAACCAAATACTTCATGTGGAAGTATCAATGTAGAACATTAAAATTCCACCATAAGTTGTACAAGCATACAAAGGAGCAAGGGTTTAGTACATATGTCCATATACTCCTGTCATTACAGTCTTGTAATTACCTGTATTGGGTGACAAGCTGATACAAGAAGATGGAAGCTTCCAGTCTTGACATGTCAATGCCCGGACAAAGTCTCTGGCCTCCTCCAAATGGAATAAAACAGCTGCCACTCGGATCCTTTTCCTAATCACAAAAGAAGAACAAATAAGATGCATCAATTCATGACGTCCATCGTTGTCAGCTCAACCCCCATAAAATCACTGAAATTTTCTATATATTTGGAAGCTGAAAGTCCAAACTTCACTGTTAAAATCAAGGAAAATTAGAGAGGAATCCAATGACATAATAGCACTAACTTGCCATCTCCAAGGATTGAATTTGTATGGACTTTCATAGAAGTCCTTGTCCAGGTGAATGGATCTGAAGTATGTGAACACACACCATCCCTTGGGAATGAAGTGTCCTGAACAAAAGAGGTTTAAACAGATAGAGCTCATTAGCATATATATTATATTCATAATTACAAACTGTGAATTCATCAAACCAAAACCTACAAAAATAAACTAGGAGTGATGATATTATACCTTTAATCTCCACATCATGCAATGCTTTTCTCATTACACCAGTGATGATATTCCCTATTCGCAAAGTCTCAGTTATCACCTGATAATTATTAGGTCGAAATCATAAGCTTCTCAGTTAATTTTAACATACCAAATGATGCTTATATTGTGTATTATTGAACCACAAGCTTACTGACATTCTGAGTAAAGGGCAAGGATGTGTAATCACTCCAGATCAGCTGCTCTTTTTTCTGTTCCTTGGATTTCTTCAACTTCATGTTTTCTTCCTGAGACCCAACAATGGTAGAAAATACTGCATGAATTTAAGTTAAGTAAAAAGAATATAGAATATTTCTCAACCTACAATATACTTTTAAAACATCCTTCATATAACTCGCTATGAAGATAAAAACAGAGCCTTTGAAGACAATAATTACATTACATCACTAGTGTAAGGTATAATTGATTGTTGGTATTTATTAAAGATCAGGATTAATAGGAGGCAAGGGCTCTATGGGACTAATATACCTGTAATTCTTGCAGTGCAAGCGGGCAGTCTGTGAGGAATTTGACCGCAAGAGTCATTAGCATTGGTACGGAATCTTCTCCAGGAATCATGAAATCTATCATGTTATCACATATGACATCTATGGGGAAGTACTGCTCTGCTGAATCGTTTGTTTCCTGCAGTAACACATCTAGCACATCCCTTGGACGACTTGGGAAAGTGCAGGTGGCATATCTTGCTCTCTTCTCTTCTATGATTCTGTGTACCATCTTAACCATTCTTGCTTTTGCCTGCAGAAAGACGATCATGTTGATCATGAGATATCAAAATGACTGAGAATAGAATCGATTATAATATTTGTATTTACCTCCATGGAGATCATAGGATCGTGAATTATAATAGTTTATATCTGCAATATATTTTTTTTTAGCAGTGTTCTATAACATTTTTAATATAATTTCAGATTTTTTTGGTCAACAAATTCAATAAGCTATATAAGTTACTGGGATCTTCATACTCAAAGAATCAATATCTTCTATATCTTATAATATTTAACAATATGATAAAGCTCACCTGCAATGACTTGTAGAGCCTTGTTCCAGGCAGTTTGACTGGCAATGAGACCAAACCCGAGATGAACTTTCTGAATTCTTGTTTTAGATATTCCATATCATCGCCCGGGCTAAGACTCATCAGTGCTTTCAAGAGCACATGAAATGCTATCTGTTGAGTAAAACAACTTATATGGATAAAACAAACTTTGAAAAGGTAAGCACTTATGAATCTCTTGATAACAGATTAATGCATATAGTGTGTGTGCATGTACAGGTATGTGTTGTGTGGTTACATTTTTACTTTCGTCTTGAATGTAGACCAGTTGATCGTCCTTCCAGTTTGTCATAGAGCTCTGAATGTATTTCTCTATGTCCACAGTTATCTGCTCTTTCAGCTGTGGAGATTTGAGAAAACCTCCTAAGAGACCGTGCAATTTCTTCTGCGAGTTCCCAGTCAGCATAAGTATTGAAGACTTCCCCATGAGCTCGTTGAGTGATTTGGGATAAGAGGGAACAAATATCCTGCCATCGTTTTGCAGAACCACCCTGCTTACTTCTGGGTCGGTTGATACAATCGTGGGGCTCCCAAGGAGATGTGATTTGAATACCTTTCCATAACTGATCACATCAAAAACCAAGAATTAGGCCTCACGAAAACCTCTGGGTCTATCTTATGTCAGGAATTGGACTTGGTATATTATATGCTAGGTTTTGAGAGTGCGATAAATAACCAAGATTGACCAAAACTCATTTTTTGGGGTTAGCCTCCCATTTACCTGTGTTGGTTTTCCTTTTATATAATGATTTTTTATACTGTATTTCACAGGAATTGATATTGAAATCTTCTCATACGGAAGATGTAATTGTCATTAAATTATTATATAATTTACAGATCTCTCAATCTAACCGGATAACAAAAAATGTAAATTCAACAATAGAAACTTTTGAAAATGTGGAGTTGTGAATTGCAGAATTCTGATTAAAGGAGGGTCTTTGAATAAACCCAGATCATTATAAGAGGGTGGGGGGCGGTGGTTGTACATTTCAAATTCAACAATAGACCCCTCAGATGCCAATATCATCAAAAATGCAAATTCAACAATAGATCTCAGAGAAATTGCACTTGTGAGATGCAGGATTGAAAGGTGGAGCGTTTAATTTAGGTTTAGAGTTAGACAACGCCATGCTTTTCGGTGTAGGATTGGAATTGACCAAAATGCATTCCTTTAGAGAATGGAGTGGGATGGAATGTAGAACAAAAGCTAACCAAAATGCACTTCCATATAATAACATTTTCTGGGAGAGAAGATTTTTATGGCTACACATAATATATATATATATATATATATATATATATATATATATATTCAAAGAAAAATATATTTTATTAATTGAATAAATGTGAACTGGTCTAATGAGCTTACATAAAGTTCAGCCTCTCAGGATTCCGTCAAACATAAGAAAAATTGTGTTTCTTCTGCCATAAAAAATCTTTCTCCTATTGCCTCTTTTGTTTTGTCCTCCTGATCTAATATTCCTGCTGATTCACCTTTTTATCTCTTGAAAATCTGATTTTAGATTGATTAATAGTAGAGGGCTGAACGCCCATTTGAGATTTCAATTTCCATCATGCCTATTTATGCCTATTTTGCAAACCAGGAGAAATAGAAATCTAGGAGCAAGCTGAAACATATTTTAGATAAAAAAGCAGAACGTTTATGCTTCTTTTGCAAACCAGGAGAAATAGAAACTAGGTGCAGATTGAAACATTTTTTAGAGACTGAAGTTGGAAGTTATAAATGTAAATTTTCATTTTTCTTAATTCCTTAAATCTTATAAAATCTCAGGGAAAGCTGAAATCGCCCACAAGTACATGGTTTCATTTTGATCAAGATTAAATTTTTGATTAAGATTAAATCTCAGAAAAATAAATTAAAGCTGAAACACCCTCAAGTACATAGTTTCATTTTGATTAATATTTTGATTGCGAATTTACTGGATCCAAAAAAATTGGAATCTCCAAATTAACCCAAAACCTTAAAAAGCAATCGTTCTGTAACATATGTTGAATTATTAAAAAAAAAATTGACATCTCTGATACCAAGATATAGGCAGAAAAAGTGGGCTTGGCACTCTTTACTCTACGCCCAGGTTTTGCAGTCCAATCACGTGTAAAGTGGAATCTCATAAACAAACAAAAAGCGATAAAAGCACAGAAGAACGTCCAGCTATTCTCAGAGCCCACTTGTCTCAGGCTTTACAGTGACATGAGATTTGTATAATCCTCCTTCTCAACTTCTGACCACAGACAGTTCCATATTCCCTGGCCACACGTGCACGAGACTGATAAATTGCACGGAAAACCAATATTTTTTTTTGTTTTTATACCATGGAATGAATGAATGGCCATTTAATCAGTTGTGAATCATGACAATGAAGCTGACATGAAGCTGACAGAAGCGAAAATGTAAAGACGGTGGATGGAATCCAAGGTGGTCTAAAAATTGGCGGTAGTTTATCATGTAGAAATTTTTATTTTTTTTAACAAAATGTGAAAGTGAAAAGTCGCGATTTTGGTAATGAAATTTTGTCATTTTATAATAAAATCCCAACCTTATTCTCATTGTAACAATTTCAACTATCCCTGTCCAATTTGCAAAAGAATTAAGGAAAAATAACTCTGTTCATTTTACTACAAGAATGACCTATTCCTAAAACCCAATTTGCAAAAGAATTAAGGAAAAATAATTCTGTTCATTTTACTTCAAGAAAGACCTATTCCTAAAACCCAATTTGCAAAAGAATTAAGGAAAAATAACTCTGTTCATTTTACTTCAAAAATGACCTATTCCTAAAACCCAGATGTTCAATAAAAAGCCAAAAGCAAGCAAGTCATGTTTTCTGCGATTGTTTTGATCAGCTACCTACCGACCTAAAACCCGGGTCTTCAGCAAAAAAAGCCAAAAGCGAGAAAATACTTTTTGTTGGACAGCCACCTTCCGGCCTGCTGCTTCGTTGGTGTTCCCAATTGCTCATAGGCTTGTAGTCTGACAGGCTAGTGGGAAAATTAAACTATATTGAAATCAGCTTTTGACATTTTTTTCATATTATACACACTTATATTTTATGCACTCCTTCAGTGCCAAGTTGTTCAGCTTCCAAATAAGCTTTAATAGTAGGCTTTTAAGGATTCTGAGAGCATCAGGCCAGTTCACATTCGCAGAGTAACACGAATCATTATCAAATCTGTACTTTTGGTTATGCAATCTCCTTAATAAAATACAATTGTTCAAAACAGTGATTTTTTTCAATGCAGGGACATGAATTAGACCTATGGACATACTATTTTCATGTGTATTACATACAGAAAGTTTTGTTGTCTTTGCTCAAATGCTAAGCCAATACTATGAATAGAAATTCAGTATATTGGCTCTCTATGTGCCCAAGTTACAGGTGGAAATTAATAGCAGCTGGTTGTGGTTTCAGTTTATTAGATGTTGTCCATAAGTGTTATAGCTCGACAGAAAGTAAGATAATTTCACAAACACTAACAAAAATATTTGAGCAAAAAACTCTTATCCACAGTGCAAACGCTGTTATGTAAGTTTAGATCTACAAAACAACAGTATTAGGTCAAATTTCAAAGCCTGCATGGATCAACTTTCATTCCTATGGCCTGTGAAGGTCTCTTTTCGACATCTATCTATGTGAGACTACGTAGGCTCAAAGTTTCAAATTGGGTTTCTATTTGACGACATAGTGATTGTTAGGAAAATAAGCCAATTGGGAAACTATATTTCTCATTCACTGTAAAATTTCATTCCAAGCAAAAGAGATAGGAACCCTGCAAGGATATCATTGTATAGTTTATCACCAAACATAAACAGATCTCATGAAGATATACAGATTGCTCAACGGTTCAACTAAGAGATGAGGAGCATTAGAGAATAACATACAGTTTTCGGCGCTTGTCCATGAAGCTCTCTGGGCGTGATGAATAGCCACAGGAAATGAACTCCAAGGTTTCTCCTAGAAAAGGCCATCCCAAGCTGCCAAGAGGAAGCCCAGCCCTGTTTCTTCTGTGCTTTCCACCTCTAATCCATGCCAATATTATCCCAACAATCCCAACCATGCAAATAATTGACATCCATGAAATTATAGCTGCAATATGATCATACTCATAATAAAAACTCAACAGTTTCACAGATAGCTTCATCTTATTATTTGTTTATAATCTGGTTTCTCAACAATGTTTCTATCCACTGTTGGGACTGAATATCTCGACTTTTCTTGCTCAGACTGTCACCCTTTATACGGCCTTTTGGCCAATCTCTCTCGACTAACTATGAAAGGTGCGGCGAAAAGCCTGCAACGCCTCCTTTGACAGAGCCGGAAAAACTGACCTGGTACAGGAGGAGAAGAATCGGTCTCATAACTAGCAGCTATTTAAGGCATTTAATGAGTTAGATTTCCCAATTATGAGCGAAGAATGCGAGATCATGGATGCAGTTCCAAATGTATTTAGTTAATGCTCAGTGCTCACAACGACCCTCGTTGGCCGAGGGGAAGAACAAATTGGTTTAATTTTTTTTCTATATACGATGAACAGAAGAAGAAGCCATTAATATAATGCTTATAATAGATAGTTGTTAAGATTTTATCTGCACCTACCAATTTAGTAGAATCACCCTTAGTTTTTACATGTGAGTTGTGCTCAGAACTAAAATAAGCATTGAACCTGAATTTATTCTCTCCTTCCTATCCTACCTTCCACCACATGTGTGTGTGATACTGTCACATTCCTCTGCAATCTCTGTGGTCCTAATCTTCTGTCCTATGATCCTTTTCTGATTTGTCCTGTTATAAAATTAATGAAAACCCCTTTTTCTGATCTGCCCTTTAAAAAACTAATGAATGGGTTCTTTGAGAAAAGATACAGATGAAACAAATGTGTTCTGTCGCAGCTATTGACTTCTTGGGTTATGTTCAGTTTTTGGGTAAATTTAAAATTTGCTATCTCAAAACAGCTAAGTCTACTGTATATCAAAACAACTCAAGTCTATTGTGGACAATATACACTCAATTTACATCAGAATATGTATCATTGAATATGTGGCTTGTATAGTATATGTTCAATACTGTATATACTTTTGAATATCTGCACTGCTGAATAAAACAAAACAGACTAATGTGAGAAAATATGAACAGTATGGCTGTTCTTACTACAATCTAATGAAAAACCATAAACCCCATACTACAAAATATTAATCAAGTATAAACCCAGTATATTTTCATAAATAATATACAAAACAGAAGTACTTGATACTGTTTGGACATATGTACAATATATTGTATTGTATGAGTTACTTTTTGCTGTCGGGTGATTTAAAAGGATGTTTATTAAGCAGTGAGCACCCCGCAGCTGCAGAACTGTAGATTGCTTATTGAAGGCCATTCAAAAAACTTTCAACTCTTTCTTCAGTCAATTAAATTTATTAAATTTCTAACTCTAATTTACCAAGAATTTTTACTACTCCTAAAACATGCAAACATTAAATTCTTGACACTAACTTACCAAGAATTGTACTGCTAATAAAACATGTAAACTTTATGGTATAATCCAGTACAATTGTCTTTTGTCTCCTCTCAATCATATCTAAATCTTTAAAAGCGTGTAAACTTTATGGTATAATCCAGTACAATTGTATTTTGTCTCCTCTCTATCAGATCTAAATCTTTAATATCTCTCCATGGTACTCTAATTTCCTAAAAATTGTACTGCTAATAAAACATGTAAATTGTATGGTATAATCCAGTGCAATTGTCTTTATCAAATCTAAATTTAATATTTTTACATGATACTTCAAGATATGAGATAAAATATATATATTCCACTTGTCATGTAAATTGTATGGTGTAATCCAGTGCAATTGTCTTTATCATATCTAAATTTAAAATTTCTCCATGATACTTCAAGGTTTGAGATAAAATATATGTATTCCACTTGTTTTGTTGTTGTAAGATAATATATTTAAATATTGTCAGAATAAATTATAATATAATATTTCTTCATAGTACTTTAAATTTTGAGATTACATATATTCCACTTGTATTTGTTGTTGTAAGATAAATATCAGAATAAATTATGATATAATATTTTTTTATAATATTATATATATAACTTGTTTTTGTTGGGAGTGAGCTAGCTGTGGAGCAAAACTCCCTCCATCGGACGGAGGAGGAGCAAAGTCAACGCTAACTTTGCTCCTCCTCCGTCCAATGAGGGAGGANTTTTGTTGTGGTAAGATAATATATTTAAATATTATCAGAAAAAAATTATGATATATAGTTGTTTTAAAATAAATATCATTTAATTGATTGGGATTAAGGTTGTTAAATTTAACAATTGAAAATAATGTTAAATATATATAATGTTTTGAATTGCTTAAAGTTTGGTGCTCTTTTCATATTTCATGTCTTTGTTGGGTGGATCACACTTTTAATATATATTGGATGGTTATATATATATGCTATCTCATCCAAGGTGTTGCCTTTTTATATTCATCATAATGTCTATAGAATGCTACACCTTAGTTTATGTATAATGGTTTTAGCCTCAAATGGGTTGGATAATGGTGATATAAGGTGGTGACATGGCATATATCATTCTTAGAGCATCCTATTGGTCATGCATGCTAAATTGCTAATGTTATATTATTGATGTCACTAGGAGGGAGTTCTCCACACAATTATCTTTTCTTAGATGGTGCTAATGTAGTTATAGTATTGATGTCACTAAGAGGGAGTGCTCCACAAAATCCCATTTTCATATATGGTGCTAGACTAGGGGCTAAGACACAGTTGATATGTTATTGGTGGTACATAATGCCTAGGATGTTTGTCCTAGCCCTTTGGGGGGCTATCTCATATGTGGATAAGACCCTGGCATACGTACCCCTCTTCATACGGTTCCAACATGATTTATGGTTTAATTGATATAGGTCGATGTGGTTGTAGCTCCTTATGTGAACGCCTTATGTAATTTGGGGGTGTTTGGTACCTGTTCTAATCTATTAACACGAATACTAACCCCTAGACATAGTTCTCATCTTTGTGCACATATGTTGAGGATGATTCAACCATCCAATGACTAACTTGACCACTTTTGCATACATGGAGGTTAATTTCTTGAGTGCCTTGTTTAACTACTTGGTTTCACATTAATGGGGGTTATTTGGAGGTGGATTGTGGTTGTATTAGAGTGCTCACATTTGTTGGTGTATGTGTTGAAGCATGCATGCATTATATGGTTATTTATTACTTGGGGAGATTGGTGCACTTCTCTAGGGTGCACCTCCCAGGGTTAGTTATGTTTCATTATGATTTGGCATGTGGAAGACTATTATGTTACTTGTTGAGTCCTTATTCCTAGTGCTTATCCACTTGCACATTGTTTGAGGAATTATAACCACCTTGGAGTATACTTTATTATTAGGAGGAGGGTTTGGCCACAGGGTTTGGCATGGCCAAACCACTTGAGGATAAGGTGGTTACACAATGGAGAGGGAATGTTCCATTTTGAGAGTTTTGACTAGGCCTATAAAGTTTTAAACCTTATGCATCTAGCTTAGGGAACACTTATTACAAACATATCCACATTTCTTGATGGAACATGCTACTTGGAAGACATTATTGTATTGCTTAATGGAGGTTTTGACCTCATTCAAACTCTAGATCTTGGAGGTTTCAAACTCTAGATCTTTTTTACCACCAAAAAATTGTAATTTCATTATGATGTTAACAAATTGATATATATCTAGTACCCTTCAACATTCAAAAAATATCCTTTCCCAAGTATAATATTGTGGCATCATAAAGTCTTTGATTAGTGAACTTGTATGCTTATCTCTCCCTATTCCAGTTATCATTAAAAATTGTTAACCAAAGGTTATCACATGCCATCTATCAATTGAAAATGTGCAAAAATAAAACAAGAAGAAAGGAGCATGCAAATGCTCCACCTCCCAACCATTGTTACGTTCTAGAATGGACCAAGTTCCCCTTAGTAAGTATAAAACCTCCTTTGATAGAGTATCATCTTCTTGATTGTTTTATTTGTGGATATGGTTGATCAAGGCATCTTGGAGTGAATTGGACAAAGTAATAGTTTTGTCTAGGAAAGCTTGCAAATCAAAATGTGCATTTTGTGTTTCCCATTGATCTAGTTCACAACCACCTATGATGTAACACCCCATTTTTTACCCTGTTTGCATTAAATGTATATGATGTATATATTGTAATTAATCGTGGTGTGGAGCTAAAGGCAAAAGCCTCACCATGGATTATCGTTTTATGTTTCGGTGATTAAAATCGATGCCGATGGTATTTTGTGCTAGCCAGGCACATTATAATTATGGACACCATGTACATATGCAAATTAATTAAAATACCCACAACCAGCTATGCTAATGCAACAATAATGAGATGGGGGCATGATTCCTAAGGATAAGGGGGGGGGGGGATATATTCAACCTTTGGGACCAATGGGGAAAAGCCAAATGTCAACAAAAGAACCCAAGAGAGTGGACAACTACCTTCCCTTGTCTTATTCACCAACCCAAATTAATTCCCCGTGAGTTGGTTGGGTAGTTATTTCCCTTGGGGGACGAATGCATGGGCAGTCATCATCTTTGGTAGGACTGTTAGTCCTTTGACCGCATGCATGCCCCAAAGAGGCAAGTTGCATTCAGCTCCTCACGTGGGCAGAGAACAGCATTCCACACTCACCCATGAGGAAGCTTGGCCTCAAGCAGACATTCACATTATGCATTCTCCTTTTCTGATTTTTGTCTGTGTGTCTAAATTCCTTCACATTGGAAGGGGTCGTGATCTTCATCTTACGCAGGTTGGGAAATTGTTTTATCCTCTCCAAGAATTTTGGGATGTTGTGAGTTGTTTTGGCCACATTAGGGCCATAAACGACTCTAGAAATCGACTGGCACAGTCTTAGTTGTTTTTACCCATTTTCCATACTTGATTTTGGTCTCTGCGGTGTTCTCCCTTTAGTCCCAGAGCTGTTATTGTTGTGTGTATATGGTTGTTGGTCTTTGGATTGTCTTTGGAGTGGAAATGGGGTTTGATCTTGCTTGACAAACCTAGTGTGTGCAGGAGCCTCACAAATAGAGCTAGAGGGATGGCTTTCTTCTTTACACCCCCTGAATAGCACTAGAAGGGAAGGCATAGCCCGAGGGACTGTATAGCAGAGAAGGGGATGCTTCCTTATGTTGGGCGTGTAGATGTTTTAGAATTCAAGCTAGTTCTAGTGCAGGTGTCCATAGCTCTTTGGTTGAGCTCACTAGCTTAGAGGCCAGCCTTTCCAGCTCCTATATAGCCTGATAAACCCAACTATGTTGGCTTGGCTGAGTTTTGTGTATCATTGGCTACGTGTGAGCCTACTAGTGTTCCCCTTATTCCTTGTGGAAATCATGCCCCGCTCAGGGGTTGCAGTGTTGCTATGAGATTAATGAGCACACTGGCCTATGGTTGGGTGGAACGTTGCAGCGATGTAGCTGGTTGCGGGACAGGCTTCTACTAAGATAAGTATCTATGTGTTTAAATCCTTGCAACTATGTTTTGTTTCATAACTTAAATGAACATGTCAAATGTTGTGAACGAACGAATTTGCTTCCGTTGTTTGATAATCATTTATGCGTCTGTGTCTGTTATTAGCTTAATGCATTTTTATATTGTGTTCATGGGGCTTAGTTGCTCGGATTAGCTAGCAGTTATGTTAGTCGCGTCCTCTACGCCGAGTAGAGGGGTGGGGATGTGACATATGAGTCACCTTAAACATGAATATAGTTCAAACCATTTTCTGATACCAAAGATAATACAAGTTTTAGATCTGAGGGCTCCACATAATTATTGGTGCCTTGACCTAAACATAAAACTACCTTGAACATGAGAGAGAGAGAGAGAGAGAGAGAGAGAGAGAGTATGAGAAGTGAAGCATGTCTCTTACCCCCACAGTTTGAGAGTCTCTTTGAGATGGCTTATCTAAGAAAGCATGTGGCTTGTTTTTGTCAATGGTCAAATTGAGTAAAGGCTGGGGGCATTTGGTGAATGGTTGAGAGTTGCATTATTTCACAATGTTGACACTATGTATTGCAATATCCAATGGGGATATTGTTTGTCTTCAAAAATTGAGAAATTATAGGCTAGCCATAGCTCTAAACTATAGTCAAGGGGAGAGCACAATATGGCTTTGTACCTCCATATTCAAACCTATCATTTGAAATCAACTTTGATAGAACCCCCAATACAAATCCCATTCAAAGCGATGAACCCTGATATCTCCTCCCATACCTCTTGAGCAATGGACATGAAATTACCAAACGATAATTTGATTTCTCATCCAATTGACAAAGTTTACATCATCCAGATCCAACAAAGAACCTTTTTTGTAGAATATCCCTTGTAGGCACTCGGTTGTTAAGGAGTAGCCATGTGAATATGCATGATTTGGGGGGTGGCATAATCTCCAAATCTTCTTTCACCACCATTTTTCCATTGGCTACTCCAACGAGGAAATCAAAACCTTATATCCAAATTTAGGGGTGTATATGCCTTAAGGATGCTTTGTTTAGAGAATGGTGTTTTCTTCATCTGTTATTCGAAGATGACATGTCTTCAAGTTAGATGTCTAACTATCCCAAACTAATCGATATTCCTCATTAAACTCCAAAGTATCACTAGTGAGCTAAGCTTGATGTCAAATGGAGGAATTGGGATGGTCTACCACCTATGACAAGGTATAGAATTATTTAGCCTATAGGTGTAAAATCATATGGTTTGGAAAATGGAAGACCTCACCACAACTAGCCCACAGGTCCGTACTAATTTGGACCAAGGAGTCATTACCCACTTTCCAACAAATCCACTCATGAATTAGAAGGATGGCATCAATTTGTGCCTTCCAAAACATAGAAAAATTCTAGAGTCAGTGAATTAGAAACCTCAATTAGTCCACTAGAGAGTTCGGATGCAAATATTTCCTTAAAAGAAAGTTTGACCAAAGACCATCAAATTTAATCAACCTCCAAATGCTTTTTGTGGCTAATGCTTTTGTGAACAATAATATGTTTTTGAGTCCCCCCCCTGCAAGATTTGAGGAGGGAAAGTTTGATCCACTTAACCATTGAGAGACATATTTTTTCCTTGCTCCTAGACCAAATGATCTTGAAAAATAGTTGACAAACCTTATCAAGGATGCCTCTTGTAATCTAAGAGAGGATTTCCCAAAGCATCGATTGTGCCTCCAAGACAACTTTTACAAAAACTAACTAGTCAGTCCTAGACATCCAATGATTTCACCAATGGTAGATCCAATCCTTCTCTTTCCTCGTGAGCTAGTTCTAATTGCAATTTCCATAATCATTTGCTTTCAGGAAAACCTCTAAGTATTTGACCCCAATTTCATGTTTTGTTACGTGATATGTGAGGAAGGCTTGTAGAAGAAGTATGTCCTAGTTTTTTTATTTCATGAAATAAAATAAAAGATTTCACAAACCTATGTTTCATTCTATGTTTCCGTCCCACTTTGCCCCTCCCTCAAGAGCCATAAGTAAGACGAGCATCTGTGTCATCCTGCAAATTTTCAAGCAGGCACAAAGTGTTCAATTAAAACAATCTAAGTAAGGTTGTTGTTTCATGCCATCCAAAGACCCAAGAAAAATATCCCTAGCACGTAAGGCAAGGAAATTGTAGGTGGCTTTCTTTTAGATGAATGAGAAGGCTTTGGAATTCATGGACCAACCCATCCCTTTAGCAACATATTCTTGGTTCGAGTGGGAGAAAGGGCAGAAGAAGGCAACTTTAAGGTCAATAAATTTAGTGGCCAAAACTACTAGTTATGGAAGATGCAAATGGAGGACTATTTGTATCAAAAGGATCTATTTCTACCATTGGGAGGAAAACAACATAACAAGTGGATATGAAAGATGAATAATAGGATATTATTGACAGAAAAGCACTAGGAGCAATATGGTTGTGCTTGGCTTCATCGGTAGTTTTCAATATTTAGAAAGAAAATACAACAGAGGGTCTAATGAGTGCATTAGCTAAATTGTATGAAAAACCCTCAACCTCCAACAACATATTTTTAATGAAGCGTTTATTTAATATGAAGATGTCAAAAGGTGGATATGTTGTTGATCGTTTAAATGAATTTAATATGATTACTAATCAGCGAAGTTTTGTGAAAGTGAACTTTGAAGATAAGGTTGGGGCTCTTCTAATCTTGTGCTCATTGCCAAAAAGTTGGAACAACTTGGTCATGGTGGTAAGTAACTTTGTCTATGGTTCAAGCACATTGAAATTTGATGATGTTGTTGGTGTAATTCTTAGTGAGGAAATGTGAAGGAAAAGCATAGGCATCAGGTAATGTGTTGACCATGGAGAGCAGGGGAAGAAAAAAAGAGAGAAGAAAGAGCCCAAGTAATCATGGGAAGTCTAGGAAGGGCATATCCAAGTCCAAACTGGGAAAGATAGATTGTTGGAACTGTGGAAGAAAGGACATCTGAAGACAGACTGCAGATCTCTAAATAAGAAAGGAGATGGACAACAAGAGACTGCAAAGGAAGCAAATGTAGCAGGTGATGTGTTACAAGATGCTTTGATTCTTGCATTAGATAATACTAGTGATGTTAGGATTTATAATCCTCCCTTGACCAAACTGTCTATTATATTATTTTAGCCTAACTTAGGAGTTTTATTTAATTATTTGGGTCCACTTGGCCTATTGGGGCCACATGTACCAGTTACTAGAGTGTGGGGAACACCTATAGAGCCTAACTACCACTGACTACACTTGCATGCATCAGTTTAGGTGCCTCATAGGCCAATCCCTACATTTTAGGAGCCACTGGGAATCCAGGCACCAACCTCCTTCAGTCAGTTGGAATTGGAACTAGTTAATCTTATTTATTTTCCAGTTACTTTCAGTTAGATCACAATCAGCTCAGTTGGCGCTAGCTAGACATGAATGCATGTGGATAAGGCGCTTTTCCTCACCTACCACTTCAGTTAGTCTGAGTTAACTGATTATTACTGATTATGTGACCTGATTAGACATTTGGAGTCAACCACTTGGACTCTGATAGTGATTGAGACACCTTTAGTTAGCTAGTTAGTCAGATACAGTCACATCCAGTTGGTAGGTTCGAAATCCTTCCTAATGAATTTGAATTCTTCCTTATGTAACACTATTGTAACACTATATTAATTAAATGATAATGATACTATAATTATCTGAGCTATACTCATCTATTTCATGTGTGGTTTGATTTGTTCAGTGTGTATCTTCATTCCTCTTTTACTGAATCAATAATATTGGACTCATTACTTAATGATCTAAATGGCACAACAATTTTAACATGGTATCAGAGCCATTTCAAGCAAGCTTCATGTCTGTCTACTCTCCATTGAACACCAGAAGTAGTTGGGTTTCCACAGAAGTCCCGCAAAGAGTGCCTTTCTTCCTCTGAATTTATTCAGAGTGGCGGTATGGCCGTGACAGACCCTTAGAAAGTGTTCATGTCGAGAGGGAAGTCATGATTCTAACATAGTTCGAATGTTTTCGTGTTTTGCAGTGAAATTCTACAGGTGCTATGTAGCTTGTGTGAAAAATTTTGTTTTTCCAGCAGGAGAATTATGGATTCTATACCTTCTACTCCTCGAATCCTAACACCCTTCAATTATCTTGATTGGAGGGCAGATATGCAAGTTTCCTTACACAACAAGGGATACTTCAGGATAATACTTGGAAGGGGGTTGAGCCCCATCATCTAGTTGAGAGAAACAAGTTTCTGAACCGCTTAGATGAAGCCTTCGGTTATCTATGCACTCATATATCCAAAGATCTCCTCTTCCACCTTGAAGGTTTGAGGACTTCCAGAGAATCCTAGGAAAAGCTTGAAGACTTGTTTGGAAAACAAGATGAGCTTCGGGGACACCTTCTGGAGAATGAGCTGGTAGCATTACATCCCAACAGTTTCAAAACCATAGAGCAATTCCTTACTAGATTCAAGTCTCTTGCACTTCAATGCAGACAATGCGGAATAGAAAGAAAGGATGAGCAAAATGTGCTCTCCATTCTTAGCAAACTCAGTTCTAAGTATTCTATATTTGTATCAATCTTTCATTCCAAAAGGGATGCCTTTCCCGGTTGGAAAATTCCCTCACTTGATTCCTTTTCTGAGTCCTTAATACAGGAGCAAGAGAAGTTGATCTAGATGGGAGTCATCCAGACTTCCAAAGATCAAGCTCTCCCAGTGATAGACTCTACCAAAGCGCAAGCTGAAGGGAGACCTAATGGGAAGGAGCCTAAAGCAGTTGATTCTAAGCCTAAAGAGAATCAAAATACTTCTGAAGGAGCCTCCAAATATAAGAAAAAGAAGAAGTTCGAGAAGAAAAAGTGTCCCTATTGTATGAAGGGTTTTCATCAAGAAGACTCGTGCATGAAGAAGACCCTCAACTAGTTGAAAGCTCTATGTGTACATTACAATATTTCCCTTCCATGAGGTGCAGAGATGTCTGATGATGAAGAGCATACTGAATAAGATGAGATATTCTTTCATGCGAGCCTCACTCCATCGAAGGCTTATTTGACAGATTCTGGAGCATCCAATCACATGGTTGCCTCCAGGAAATCCTTCATCACTTTCCCTCTATTAGGAGGACCTAGAAGTCATATGGGAGATGACTCTAAAATCCCAACTGTTGAGAGAGGTTCACATAAATTTCAACATGATGAGTTCATGCCCTCTCCTACAGAAAAGCAAATTGTTGAAGATGAAGAAGAAGCAAAAGTTTCCTCACAGTCAATTCGAATTGAAGAAAGTCTCCTTGGAGTGACTCCTTCTCCTGCTGCACGAAAGTGTATGAGATATCTGATATCTCATCTCCTCACATGGATGATTTATAAAAAGACATTCGAATATCTGTTTTTGAAGAAAAACTCTCCTTCCATTCTTTACAAAAATTCTCCAGTGATTCTTCTATTTTAAATGTTGTGCATAGTTTACCGATGATTGTTTCACGAAAGGAAGAGGAATTTGATTTCTCTATCTCTAATGATGTTGCTGGTGCATAGATAAGTAATACCATGGATATTCTGGAAATAATATCAGACTATAGGAATTATCCATTCCCTCTCATTAATATAGAACTTCCAGTAAATTCCTACAGGATTGCATGCACCAAAAATCAAAATTTTGAAGAAGGAGAAAATTATGCATCTACCATCTCGATGGAGCACAGTTTTGGATCTGATATGAACCTGTTTGGATCTGCTTGATTTTTTAATCTGATCATATTTGGTTCAGGTTTTAAGATTCAATATCTTACAGGTATTTCTTGTAACTGGTTTCATCAATTTTGGTGTGACAAATCAAGCACCACAAGTCTCCTTCAATTTTGGTGCTGAGGATTCGGTGTTAGTTTTCTCTTATGAGATTGTTGATATTAGATTTTGTGGATTATTCGTTATTTCTGAAGCTATATCAGATTATGGAGCTCAAGCATTCGCTCTCCATAGTCCTAGGGCTTCTCTACCTACCTTTTTTATCACATGCTCATCTCCTCACAGAACTAGTAAAGTTGGAGACATTCTGCATCCGCATGGACACTTGCTCCTAACACTTGGGGCTGATTTTTCCTCACATGGTTTGATGTTCAAGGATGAAATATATCAGTTGCTTGGGTGTTCCTCACATGGTTCAAATTCTCAAGAACCTTTTATCTCTCATCAGTTGATTTCAACTGCTCTACATGGGTCCAGTTTTCATCCTGCAGTTGTCTATATTCCTTATTCAGTTGAGCACATTATTCTTCTTCCAAAGAGGAAGATTCCTCCAGATATAATCACTTTGTTTGGATTCAGAGGTTCACATGATAGATTTAGGATGTTTTTGCACAGAAGAACCATAATACTGCATTACTGTTGCATACTGCTGCAAATTGCAACAAAATATTTTGCAAGTTTTTAACTTGTATTTCCTAATTTCTGCTTATCTTGAAGGTGGNTATCTAATTATTTGGGTCCACTAGTACCATTGGGTCCACTTGGCCTAATGGGGGCACATGTACCAGTTACCAAAGTGTGGGGAACACCGATAAAGGCTAACTTCCACTGACTGCACTTGCATGCATCGGTTTAGGCGGCTTCTAGGCCAATCCCTACATTTTAGGAGCCACTAGGAGTCCTGACACCAACCTCCTTCAGTCAGATGGAGTTGGAACTAGTTAAGCTTAGTTATTTTCCGGTTACTTTCAATTAGATCAGAATTAGCTCAGTTAGCACCAGTTAGACATGACTACATGTGGATAAGGCACTTTTCCTCACCTACCACTTCAATTAGACTGAGTTAACTGATTATTTCTGATTGTGTGACTTGATTAGACATCTGGAGTTAACCACTTGGACTCCGATAGTGATTGAGACACATTTAGTTAGTTAGTCAGTTAGATACAGTCACATCCAGTAGGTAGATTCGAAGTCCTTCCTAATGAATTCGAGTTCTTCCTTATGTAACACTATTGTAACACCAAATTAATTAAATGACAATGATACTGTAATTATCTGAGCTATACTCATTTGTTTCCTATGTGGTTTGATTTGTTCATTGTGTATCTCCATTCCTCTTTTACTGCATCAATAATATTGGACTCATTGCTTGATTATCTAAATGGCACAACAATTTTAACAAGTGATTATTGGGTAGTAGATTCAGGAGCTTCATGTCATGCTGCACCCAATAGGAAATATTGCCATGATTATGTTCAAGGTGATTTTGGACATGTTTTATTGGGTGATGATTAACCATGTAAAATTGTTGGGATGGGTAAGGTACAGATAAAGCTAAAGAATGTAGGTGAATGGTTGTTGAAATATGTAAGCATATTCCTTCTATGAAAATAAATCTGATCTCAGCAGGGTAGTAGGGAGATGGCAATTGTTTATCTACATTTGAAGAAACATGATGGAAGATCACTAAAGGATCACCGGTGATAGCAAAAGGAGATATGATAGGTACGTACGTTGTACTTATGTCGTCACAATACAAAATATGTTATCTCTGTAGCTTCCATAGAAATAGATACAACATTATAGCATCATAGGCTAGGACACATGAGTGAGAAGGGGATGCATATTCTCCATTCAAAGAATTTTTTTCCAGATCTAAAGCAAATAAGTTTGGAATTATGTGAGAACTCTGTTTATAGAAAACAGAAGAGAGTCAAGTTTCTTAGAGTTGAGATTCGCAAAAGAAGAGAGAAAAGTTAGAGCTTGTGCATACAGATGTATGGGGACCGACTCAAGTACAATCTCTTGGTGGTTTCTCTCACTATTATGTTACGTTTATTGTTGATGTAACTAGAAAAACTTTGGTTTATTGTGTTCGAAAAAAAATTGATGTTTTTTATACTTTTAAGAAATGGAAAGGTTTGGTTGGGAATGAGACAGGTAAAAGATTGAAGTGTTTCAGATATGATAATGGAGTTGAATACTACGGAAAGGAGTTTGATAGTTATTGTTCATACCATGGGATTTGTAGAGAGAGGGTTGTTCAGGGAACACCATAAGAAAATAGTGTGTCATAAAGGATGGCCAGAACAATCATGGAGCATGAAAGGTGTATGAGATTGCATGCATGGTTTCCCTTAGAGTTTTGGGCAGATGTCCTATATATTGTTGTTTACTTAATAAACATAGGGCCTTCAAGTGCTTTGGATGGTGGGATTCCAAAGGAGGCATGGACAAGTAGAAAGGTAAATTACTCATTTCTGAGAACTTTTGGTTGTAAAGAATTTTTCCATGTTGATAAAGGAACTAGAACAAAGCTTGAGGCTAAATCATAAGAAGTGTACCTTTATTAGATATGAGGTTGATGATTCTATTTATCGTTTATGGGATTATGAAAATAAAAAAATCATTAGGAGTAGAGATGCAGTATTCAATGAAAAGGTCATGTATAAAAATCAGTTGTAGGGAAAGAAACAAGGAAAGAAAAACATAGAGTACACAGTGCTTGATTAAATCAAAGAAAATGAAGTTCCAAAGGTGCTGGAAAATCAAGAATAGCAGCAGGTACCTCAAACTCCAACAAGTTCTAGAAGATGTACTAGGTTAAGTAGACCTCCTGAACGATGCTTGTTAGTGGAAATTATCGGTAAGGGAGAACACAAACCGTTTCCCTAGTGTAAATGATTCATATCTAGGATAAAACACATAGCAATGTAACATTTCCCTAGATTGTCAAATCAATTGAATATAAATCTTTCTTACCTCTTAATGGAGATAATCCTTGCCTTCTTGATTCTCTTGCGATTAGTTGTACCTACAAAAGGATGCAAAGGACAAGATACAAAAGTGAAAGCAATAAGATAATTTAACAACCTATGCTAATGATCAAGGAGAAAAGCAATAAACAATTTGAATCAATTACAAATCATTTATGGGAAAGAAAAATATATTTGTATTAACATAAATAGAGAAGAAAAACTACAACCAAAGCCTTGATGTTGAAGCTTTGTTATCACAAGATCTTGACTCAAACTCACAAACTATACAACCTCTCACTCACAAGGTCATGCTATTTGCCTCTCACACCTAGAATGATTCCAACAACATAAAGGTACTCTCTTGGTCCTCTTGGTCCCTAATTCATGAGGGTGAGCTTGCTTATATAGGCCAAAGGGAGATCAAATGGGTTGATATTATTTAGGAGGAAGGTGAGAGATCATCCGTAGAGTTTAGGGGCTCAAGTGCCACCTACTCTAGTCACTTGGGATAAGCCTCCATGATGACTTTCATTTGGAAGGTTCTCAAAAGTTCTCCTTTTTTCTTTTTTAGGAGCGTTGACACTTTTTGCTTACTAGCAATAGGCGTCAAGAGTGGTTGTCGCTTTTTGTCCAAGTGCAACAAGTGTCATCAACGCTTCCTGTCAATAGGTAAAAGGCGTCATCCTTGGATGATGCTCTATGTCAAGAGACAAGGTGCATCAGAGCTACCAAGATTGGACATCTAGCAAGGAAA
Organism: Pseudotsuga menziesii; assembly: GCA_001517045.1. Classification (NCBI taxonomy): domain Eukaryota; kingdom Viridiplantae; phylum Streptophyta; class Pinopsida; order Pinales; family Pinaceae; genus Pseudotsuga; species Pseudotsuga menziesii. Next base: position 135,647 of record LPNX010186671.1, read on the forward strand.
AACTCCTACAAAAGTGGTTTTGGCATATGAACTTTAGGAAATTAGATAGGGTGACATTTTTTAGGTGTAACATAATGCCCCCCAAAGTATGAAGCTAGAGGGATGTGATAGGTGAAATACTTTGCTAGATGTGATTCAGATCCATAGGTAAAAGAGTGATGAGTGTAGGCTTGACACAATACCAAATAATCCGAGTTAAAAATTGTCCGACTCAAATCATGGTTGTCGAACAATACATTACAGATCCATGTATAATGAGGAAATCATGGCTACCAATAATACACTGTAGATCCATGATACATAAGACTCAAATTTGGACATAACTACCAAACATACACTGTAGATCTATGTCATCATGACTCAAACTCGAGCATAGCCACTAGACATACATCGTGGATCCATGCAATGACTCAAAAATACTCCATCGCAACCTAGGGGAGGAAGATAGTCAAGTGAATGCATGAATACCCAGTGTCTTCATTCTAGTCCCAAATGGTACTATCATGTCCATGTGAATAGATTTCCTAATGTCGAACATGGTAGAAACCACTTGATTAGTGGTCATTAATGTATATCGTTAACAAGTGCGAGGGAAATCGCCATTAATTTCAATGATCCCCAAAATACTCTAGTACATTCCTCTGAATGCGAATATATGAGTTGTAGTTGAACAATCGGTGGAATCTTTCAATTAGAGGCCAATGATGAAAGCCTATAGTCGAAAGCAAGGAAACCTTCCATTGAGGCATGCATGCTTCAAGGTACTGACTGGTTTATAAGACTAATTCCTAGATGATGAGTTGATGTCGACGGGAATAAACTCGTCGAAGGAGGGCCATGATGTTTCCCCCATCATCGACATGAAACTTGGAACAAAAGTGCTTTTGAAGTGATTTTGATTATAAATCAACCATAGGACTAACTCAGATATGACCGAATCGAAGGAAGGTAAGGTAACTGCAGAGGTAAGTTGTGGTAAAGACTCCCCTTGAACATTGAACGACATGACGAGTGACTTGGCAACATTGACTCAATGAGACAGATACTAGACAAATGCAAAGGCAGGATGATGCATTCTTTGAATTGACTCAAAGGAGTAAAATGACTCATGAAAGTGGATTGACTCGATAACAAGCTGATTACCCAAATGTTTGAATGAAATGCAAACATGCGTCATGTTCAAGGGTGATTATAAAAAGCCATTCATGTACAAACACACCATTATAGACACATTTTTGTATAATTTTTTTTAATATATAAATATGTTACTGAGGCAAAAATATGAAGCCATAAACTTTCAATACATCGAAATCTGAATCCCGAGTCAAAATATGAAGCATAAAAGCTTTAGTATGATAGTACAGTCAGAATGACTCTGAGCTAGTCTTCATGCTCGTGGAAACACATCACGACAAGAGCTACTCTACGAAGTAGTCTCCCGAAATGGCCTGAAACCCTTGTAGTATGGCATTAATAACGCCTAGGTAAGTCATCAATAGAGATATCTGGTACTCCACCGATCAATCTCTGTAGGTTTTCCTCGATCTCCTGCAATTCCTCTTCCGCCTTTATGTTTTGGTTTGCGATCTCTCGCACTGCCCCTCGCCCCTCAATAGATGATGCTCCTACTAGTTGTAGAATACAATGTCTTGGTATCACAAAATAACAAAAAAAGAAAATATACCTAAAAAAGAAAAAACACAACGAAAAATGACATCTTTCTTACTTCTCTCATCCCACGGATCATCCTCAAGTAAGGGCAAATCAGGGTCACCTCTAAAGTCTGTCTTTGCATAAGCGTAGTTCTCTACCATGAGGAGTTGACCATGTAACCATCGGAAGAACACATAACCGTAGGTCTCTGTAATCCCACCTCCTCCTCCATGGATTACGAGAACAAAGCTTCAAAATCAAGGCTTTAGTTGTAGTTTTCTTCTCCATTTTTGTTAATACAAATACGCTTTCCTTTCCCATAAATAATTTGTGATTGATATAAGTTATTTATTGCTTTTCTCCTTGATCATTGGCATAGGTTGTTAAGTTATCTTGTTGCTTTCACTTTTGTATCTTGTCATTTGCATCCTCTTGCAAGTACAACTAATTGCAATAGCACAAGAAGGCAAGGATTATCTCCATTAAGAGGTAAGAAAGCTTTACATTCAAGTGGTTTGACGATCTAGGGAAAGGTTACATTGTTGTGTGTGTTTTGTTCTAGATCTGAACCTAGGGAAAGGATGCAAAAAATAATTACTTGTATAAAGGATGCAATAAAATTGGCTCAAGAAACAACTATAGTATATGATTGATACCATGAGAAATTACACTAGTGAGTTCAAATTATTAGCACAATTGGCAATTAATTAACAACATAGCAATTAATAATGGTGTGGTATTGTATACCAATGCAACAGTTACATGAAATTTGTGATGTTGCTACAAGGCAACAATCCAAACAATCAGTGATATTGTTGCAACATCACAAATTTCATGTAATTGTTGCAACTTGCAATTTTCATAGTGATCAAATAATGAAATATAAACTAGTGAACTAACGCACTAATTAAACTAAACTAACATAGCTAATAATTCCATGGATTGCAAAGATAGTTCTTGTGGTTTAAACATTTCTACTCTTAAACTTAGACTGAACTGGCTCATATTGCATTTGACTACATGCAACTATGACTATTTAACTAAGATTCAACTAATTGTTTGCATGGCTAAAGTAGTTATAATTCTCTAACAAAAATGATTAATATTCATTTTTATTATTTAAAGAACTAAGATTCAACTAATTGTTTGCATGGCTAAAGTAATTATAATTCTCTAACAAAAATGATTAATATTCATTTTTATTATTTAAAGCATTCTGATTAAAGTTGTTAAAACTTTTACTGCCCTGAGAACTGTTAGGTCAATCCTGGTGGTAGCATCCGACTTGTGGGCATATGATTTTTCCTGTAACTTGTGGGCATATGATTTTTCCTTTAGACAAAGAATCTCATACACTAAATTGGTGTACAGCTAAAAGTGAAACATCCGGAAAAGTTTTATGATAAATATACATTCGGAAAGGTTTGATGATAAATATCCTCTTTGTCCAGGGGAGCACTTACTGTTTATTTCTTAAAAAAAGAACAGATTCTTGAATAAAAACAGTATGGAGTAACTACGCTTTTAGGTAGCAGACATTTCTGTCAAATTCACTTCCTAGAAGTTCGAAAACAAATGTCAAATTCACTTACAGAAACTTTGAAAACAGATTTTTTTAAACAATTTTACCATACACTTTATAAACAAATGTCAATTTCACTTACAGAAATTTTGAAAACAGATTTTTTAAATAATTTTACCATACACCTTACAGACAATTTTGATATTATAGAGCACTGAATTTGGCTCTATTTTCAATACGTTGAGAGGACCAAGAGCAAAGCTTGACAGTATCTAATCTTGCCTTAGAATAAATTAACATCAACCTGAATCCACGCTTTGCCAGGCACTGCCAGTCAAAATCAAGACACACCACGTTCACAGAAATAACCTGCCCTTCGGCTACAACCGCCGGGTCACAATGCTTTTCCATAAAATTTTGAGGAAGACGAGGACTGACCAATTTGTGTGAAAGGAGAAGAGGAAAGAAGCATGTTTAAATTGGCCAACCGTTGCTTGATTCTTTATTTTTTTTACATGGAAACATGTAGAGAAAACTTAGCAATGATTTTCCATGTGGATGGTAGGCAGAAGGCCTGATCCCAAAGGACTTAAGGTTCGAGCTCGTGACCTCCCCCAAATTAAGAAAGTGTACATAAGTCTTACCCATAGAACTAACCCTCAGGCTCAGGCTAGATTGCTTGATTTCTTGAACAGTGGTTTGTGAGTTGACTGCAGCTGTTTTGTTTCGACAATTGATTTTATAGTTTGTTTAATAACTGTGTTGCATGGGTACCTGTACCGGGGGGTTGGGTACGCGAACCAGTACCGGGTACTTGGGTACTTCAATGGTACGGCCCCAGCCGTACCCAAATCCAATCTCAGGTACCACGTACTTCATGTATGAAAATAGGGTACTCGCATGGATTTTGGGACACCGTACCACGTGTTTGGGTACATGGCGGGATTTTGGGACACCGTACCACGTGTTTGGGTACATGGCGGGTACAGCCGCTGGACAATTTATCTTAGCTGGTTGTTCAGGATGAGTCAATTTGCAAGGTTTGAAGTTCAAAATTTTAAAAATTAAATAATAAAACACATGTTATGTGGGCCCTTGCCACTTACCTAAACCAGCACAACAGTGCATTTCTCACTGCTAGTGCACTCTGCTCGCTACTCCAGCCACTAAGTGACACCTCAGTGATGCTAATGACATTGATCCTAAGGATGTTGATGACATGGCTTGAGGAAGCCAAATCAACTATGTTCATGTTCAATGCTTACTGTTTTGAACTTTCTTTTTCATGTCTAAAAATGCCTTTAGGCAAATTTTGGATATAGTATGGCAATGAAGTTTGAACTCATGGTGTCATGGACATAAAATATGTTATGTTGTTAATTATATTAATGTAACTTCAGTCTTCCAGTTGATATCTACTATGAGTCTATGTCATATGATTTATCAAAATTATTATTTTATGTTTTAAATTTTCAATGTTAATGTTTATATGAATAATTGAATTTAGAAATATTAAATATGCATGTATGATGTGAGTGTGAAATGTTTTATTTTTATAAATTTTAACACACACATATATAGTACCTCGGATGTACCAAGTATCCTGTTTCGAAAAAAGTCGTCCCTGTCCGTACCCACGTTTCCTGACAACTTAGTTTAATAAAAGAGTGACTCAGTGAGTGATATGAGAAATAAAAATTTTGATGATACAGAGAAATAACGTCTCTTGCAAGTCTGAGTAAAATCACAACAAAATTAAGATTTCACAAATTTCAAAGTAAAAACACAACAAAATTAGAATTTTACATATCTTTATAATCCGTATTTGACAGATTGTAAGTCAACATAATTTAATATACATAAATAAACCATAACTCTCCAACCAAGCAAGATCAACACCAGTACAATTTGCCAATATACATAAATAAACCATAACTCTCCAATCAAGCAAGATCAACACCAGTACAATTTGCCAATTTGCCAGGAAAAACTTTTCACTTTCCACACTGCTAAATTCAGCAGGAAAAAGTTTTCACCCAAAGCTTACAATCCAGTAAACTATGAATGGTAACAATGCTACAATAGATCTTCAATCACAGGCTACAATCACCCAAGGCTTCTCTCCACCGCCATAATCACAAACTAGAGCTTTATTTAAAAAGCCAAAAAATGACTTGGTTAAGTGTGGGCAGGTAATTTTATACACAACAATGGGTTGAATAGCTCCAAACATTTTTATTTTATTCATGACAACCATTTTCTACTTTATCCCATTCACATTCTTGTTTCAACACCAACTTGCTGTTAAACAACCAACATTGATGAAAATCCAACAATGATTTTCATTTCATCAATGTGTAACGTGAGTTTCAAATGCCACGACTCCTTTATACAAGCACAATGACCCCTAGCTTGAATTCCACCCACCTGCACAAAGCTTTTGTAACCAGTAATGAATGCCATTATCTCTTCTATGACCACATACTTCTTTTCTTCCCAGCAACCTATGATAAATTCTCTCTTTGCCATAGCATGTTGAAGCAACTTCTGTTACAACCATAATATATAAAATCTATAAAACATAATGTAAGTAACACATAAGTACTTAAAGCATACTTCTTTTCTTCCCAGCAACCTATGATAAATTCTCTCTTTGCCATAGCATGTTGAAGCAACTTCTGTTACAACAATTGTAGCAGCTCCTATAATATATAAAATCTATAAAACATAATGTAAGTAACACATAAATACTTAAAGCTGGCTATACCGGATGCTCATGCATCAACAATTTTACAGGGGCATTATCTCTCAGTCTGTTTTTAGTTCCTAATGAAAAGATAAGGTCCATCATCAATTGTTACCAAAAAAGATCTTTATTCATAAAAAAATACCCAATCTTTCTGTTCAGAAGATTTCAGATTTCAGATTATCTCTCAGTCTGTTTTTAGTTCCTAATGAAAAGATAAGGTCCATCATCAATTGTTACCAAAAAAGATCTTTATTCATAAAAAAATACCCAATCTTTCTGTTCAGAAGATTTCAGAGCCAAGGCTCTTTGTCTATCTTTAACTCTATAAAAGGATGAAATTAGATATCAATACTTGAGAAAAAAAGATAGAATTGATAAAAAAAATATACAATTTTTTAGTTGATAAGATTTGTTATCAACTAGCACATCTACATAGTTTGTGGTTGGAACACGTCCATAGGGATTAAATGGTTGAAAGATAGTCATGGAATGGTAGACAATTTGGAAATATTTTTTTAGTTGTCATATTCTTCTAGTTAAATGGGTTTAACTGTGAGTTATCCATGCTTAGCTGCATGTTATCATGAGCATTTTTCATGTTATCCATTTATCAAATATCAGTTATTTTTTATATATTTTTTTCTTTTTATCTCACATTCTTCTAGTTATCTACCATGAATTGTTGGTTATTCCTTTTTTATAATTGTTTAAAACATAGATCACAGTACACCCCAAATTTCAAATAAATACGTCTATCAATGTAATTATTAAAAAAAACTTTATTAATAACAAAACAAAATACTCTGATTTATTTCTAATTTAATAACTCTTAAAAAAAAGACTATAAAACTTATTATATACCTATCTGGTTTTCTAATACCCATATATTTCGGTTTAAGAAAAAATTAAAAATTTTCAGTCAATAAAAATTCCTTCCTACCTTCCACATTCCCATTTGTGTGATACTGTCACATTCCTGTTAAACTTTTTGACTTGGCTCTTAACTCCAGAGCATTGAAATATATCCCCTCCTCTGCAACGTGGGCAAAATACTGTCAGCATTGCTTGCTGTGTGGTCCTATTCTTATTCTGGCCTGTGATCCTGGTCTGATCTGCCCTTTTAAAAAGTTAATGACTGGGGCTTTCTAAAAATGTCACGACAAAAGTACAATACTAAAACTAAATGTTAAATAATAATCTAACATTTAACAGGAATTGCCTTCAGTTATAATTGGATGTTTCATTTGTCATTTTTCTTGTTATTTATTTATGATAAAACAAAATTAAGTAAAGAAATATAATATTAAAACATATATATTTGTTTAAAAAGATTCAAATTTTTTGAGGTGTAATTTTTTTTAATCATAAATTTATAAAAAAAAAATTACATTTAAAAAAATTAAATACCAAAATTTTAAAAATGTGTAAGACTTAAGTAGTTAGTTATTATATATATATATATTTGTTTGGAAACATTTCCTTTTACTCTTAAACTTTTAAGTTGTGGGTTCATAAGAGAATAAACAGATTCTAAATAAATTTTGAACTTACATGGAGGATAACAACTTTTAACTATTAAGAAATATTTAGTTCCAATTTCAAACACTTAAAAGTTCTCTCTATATATAATTTAGCCCAGCATAGAGCTATGTTGTTTCATTGGGAGAAGCCACTTGTTATTTATCAAGTTCACATGGTCGTTGTTCTTTAGCATCATTGGATGGCATTACCTAATTTTTTCACACATACTTCACCTCCTCTGGGTTGAGGATGGTATTCATACACTTATACTTTATGTCTCACGTGTGTGCTTAGGGTCCATGGTCCAATGTCAAATCTACTTTTAGGAAGAGGGAGTACACTTCATGAACTTCATGAAGTGAGTCCTCACCATGTTATCTATAGACAATTTATATATAAATATCAAGCATTTAAATATTAATAATTTCTATATAAATATAAGGCATCTTGTGATCAATAGGATATCTCTCGGCTCTTATAACTATTATTTTTTATTCTTTATAATGTCCATCATCGGTATGACAACATTACCATACATTGAGATTAACATCACTCTATTTACTTATATGGAAGATGTGTTGTTTTATGTGAGTGAGGCTCTTCAATGGCGTGTTGTAGTTAGCTCAACTTCAATAAGTGGTTGTGAGGATTTTGTAGTAGAAAACAGATTATAACAAGTTGAGGATTGTTAAATTTATTGACTTAACCTCAATCTTTGAATTTGAAAATGTATTTTAATATTGAGAGAGACAATTGAAGGATATTATCATGAAGGAAAAGAAGCTTGATACTATGAAGCAGAAGTATCGAGACAAGATGAACGAGAAGGCTATTCCCTTTATTCACCACAACTTGTCTAACTCAATTTTTATGAATGTTTGAGGTCCAAGTACAACAAAGGGTCTTTGGGATAGGATCAAGGAGTTATATGAATCTAAGTATCTCATGAACTTGATGTTCTCAAGGAAGTATTTATATGGCCTTAACATGAAGGATGGTGATAGGGTGATTGATCATCTTAATTCTTGAAAATCAATTCAATGCCATTAGAGATGTGTTGAAAAATGCATTTTCTTACTTTGCAATGGACATGATCCTTGGTTTAATATTGTCGTCTCCATTAGTGGGAACACCAAGGTGGAGAATCACAAGATAGACGAGGTTGGTGTAGAATTGTTTCAGGAAGAAACATTGAGTACTTTTTGTTAGGATTAATTAATCATCCTTTGCCCAATATAGTCTATTTGGACTATTTTCCTAATTTAGGGGGTAGTTATTACTTTACTAGATTGTAGGGGACACACATAGAGGTTATATGCCACTTACTGCATGTGCATGCATGAGTTTATGTGCCCCTGAGACTAATCCCTACATTATAGGAGCCCACTCTGAGAGCGACCAGCAACCTCCATCAGCTGGGCATGGTTGGTAATAAGGTATGCTGAGTTAACCTCTAGTTACAATCAGTTAGATCACTTTCAGTTTATCCTAGGGCCAATTTTGCATGATTTAAGGGAGAGTGGCGCCTTTTTCCCACCTACCCCATCAGTTAACTTATTGTAGACTAATTTATACATCCGGAGTTAGACTAGTGAGTTCCATGCAGTGATTTAGACACACTGAGTTAGCTAATCAATTAGGTTTAGTTGGTAGATTTGAATCCCATCCACATGATTCGAATTCTACTTATTGTAACACCATTGTATTATTGATTAATGAATGAATATTAATGTTGTGATTATCTGAGCAATTCTTGTCTCATTTATATGAAATTTGTGGCATGAATTTCCTATTCAGTGTACATTCTCTTTGATTATTCCACTGCGTAATTCCTTTCCTACAACTTTCATATTCGGCTGTAGATCAATGTTTCACAAATTTAACACTTTCGAACTCACCATGAATTTAGAAGCAAATTGTTAAAAAAAGGGTGTCAAAGAGGGGGAATGAAAAAACTTGTGAGAGTAGAGCCAAATCAAGAGGGAGATATTCAAGTAGAAGAAGGAAGCAATAATAATTAATTTGTTGGAAGTGCAAGCAAAAGGGGCACAATAAAAGTGACTATATTGTTGATATTTGTAAGGAGAAATATGACTCCTCTATTTTAGTTATCAACATGGTTGGTAGGTTCTAAGGATTATTTCAACATGGTTCCACATAAGGAGTAGTTAAAGGACAATGAGAAGGTTCATTATGGAAAACTTCACATTCGACTTCATTAGTCACACAATCAAAGTTAATGCAAAAAATTTGTGTTATGCAACCAAGTCCCAAAAATAACATAAAAATAGCAGAAATCGACCAAAAGAGAGTAATCCACGCCTTAATAATGAATAACAAAGATAAATAACAATTCTCTTCGAGGGAGGAACCTCCTTACACAATGTACTTGTGTACCCAAGATAAGACAATATACAATGATGACTAAAATGAGAATACCTCCTTCCAATATATAGGAGACAAAGGTGTACAATAACAACTAATAAACCCACTAATAGAGCCAAGCTGACATAAATAAGATAGGGGGTAATGCGCTACACTATATGGGGTAATGTGCCTTCATTAAGGGCTTAACACACCCTTCCCCTTCAAAAAGTGGTGTTCTCAATGTTGAAGTATTTCTCGATGTTGTTGTATAAAAGACTCATCTTCCCATGTTGAATCTTCTACGGGTAAGTTCTTCCATTTAATGAGATACTATGGAATTGATCGATTTCGAAGTTGTCTAGTTCTTATTTCCGTTATTTATTTGGGCTCTAAGATGATTTTTATTTCCTCGTCAAGTTCGAGTAATATCGTTTGAATTGGTAGCTTGTCACCGATTACCTTCTTCAAAAAAGAAACATGGAAAACTGGATGGACTCGTGAAGATGCAGGTAGTTCCAATTTGTAGGCCATACTACCAATATTTTGTAGCACCTTGTAGGGACCGTAGTATTTAGATGATAATTTATTATCATTCTTGGTGTTCTTCAGGGGAATTTTTTTGTATGGTTGTAGTCTTAAAAACACCCAATCCCCCACATTAAAGCTTTGTTCACTGTGGTGTTGATCTTATTGTTGTTTCATTCAATTTTGTGCTAGATTCAGGTTGTCCTTTAAGAGTTGAAAAACTTGTTGTTGATGCTTCATGTGGTCTTCCATTGCTTGAATCTTAAAGGAGTCTCTTACTGAAGATGTGATGGATGGTGGATGATAGCCATAAAGTGCCATAAATGGGGTAATTTTTGCTGGCGTATGGAAGGAAGTGTTATACCATTATTCTACCAAGAGTAACCACTTGACCCATTGTGTTTGTTTATTAGCTGCAAAACATCGAAGATACCCTTCCAAACATTTGTTTGCGATCTCTGTTTGTCCATCATATTAAGGATGATAAGATGAGCTATGAGCCAGTTGAGTACACAAACAAGAAAATAATTTAGCCCAAAATTTTCCAGTGAAAATGGGATTCATGTCACTTACTATAATATTTGGAGTACGATGTAGTTTTTAAACTGTCTCGATAAAATAATTGGCGACCATGCTTTCTTTGAAGGGGTGAGATAATGCACAGAAGTGTGCATATTTAGTAAGTCTATCAACCACCACCATGATGACACTCTTTCCTTCTGACTTTGGTAAACCTGTGATAAAATCCGTCGATACCTCTGTCCACCTTTGGCATGGAATGGAAAGTGGTTGTAGGAGACCTGGGTCTTAATTGTTTCCACTTTATTTCATTGGCAAACTAAACATTATGTCACAAAATTTTGAACATCAGTTTTAAGACCATCCCAAAAAAATATTTCTTTACCATATGTAGATTTTTAAGAAACCCTAGTGCCCTGCTATCGGTAAGGAGTGGAATTCAAAACGTACCTTTTGCTTGAGCGGGGAACTCTTACCAAGATATAGGTGATCCTTGTACCATAGCAAGTCATCTTTCCACGTAAATGTATTAGAGGCACTGGGATCCTGCTGCAGATTTGGAATGAAAGTCCATATTTCTTCGTCATTTTTCCATTCATCCCTTGCTTCAGCTATCCAATCTGGTTGGATGATCGAGATAGCATAGAGTGATGCTTCAACATCCTCATCTTTCCTGGAAAGTGCATCTGCGACAACATTTTGCTTCCCCTATTTGTAGATGATTTCAAAGTCATATCCCAACATCTTTGTCACCCATTTTTGTTGCTCTTCTGAAGATAACCTTTGTTCCAAGAAGTATTTATGGTTATCATGATCAGTTTTAACCTTGAAATGTCTCCCCATAAGGTAGGGGCGCCATTGCTCAAGGCATGTAGTATTGCCAACATTTCCTTCTCATAAATGGGCTTTTTAAAGTTATTTCCCTTGATTGGATGACTTGTGAAGGCAAGAAGGTGTCCTTCTTACTTTAGTACAACTCCAATTCCATTTCCTGAGGCATCACATTCCACAATAAAGGTTTTTGTGAAGTTTGGTGTCGTCAAAACAGGAGCTTTACACATTACCTCTTTGAGTTGTTAAAAAAACTTGAGTTGCCTTTGAAGTCCAAGAAAATGCATCTTTCTTTAGTAATGTTGTTAAAGGACATCCTATTCTTCCATAGTTCCGAACAAACTTGAGGTAGTACCCTGTCAAACCTAAGAATCCTTGAATATTCTTTAGTGTTTTTGGAATCGACCAGTCCATCGTGGATTTAATTTTGTTAGGGTCTACCTTGACACCTTCATGAGATAGAATATGACCCAAATACTCTACATCCTTTATCCCAAAGAAACATTTTGAGGGTTTTGCATACATTTCTTTCTCCTTTAGGAGTTGTAGTGTTGTGCCCTGTCAACATGTTGAAGACGTTCTTCCCAAGACTTGTTATAGATTAGTATATCATCAAAGAATACCAGCACAAATTTTCTAAGGAAATGATTGAAAATAGAATTCATCAAACCTTGAAATGTGGAAGGCGCATTTGTGAGACCAAATGGCCTGAACAAAAATTCATAGTGGCCTTCATGAGTAATGTTGTTTTGGGGATGTCTTCATCCTTCATTCCAAACATAATTGTTGAATCATCATTATAATTTTATTATTATTATTATTGAATCAATAAACATCCTTGAGTTTTAAATCAAATTTTATATGATAAATATACTATATAGGAAATCATTTATACTCAATGAGGCTTTGTTAATCTAGGGCACAATGCCTTTATACTCATTAAGAACTCAACATGTTATTTGTGAAAATTGAATTTGGTATGACATTAATTTCTCCTAACTACCCAAGTTAGACATTCTTATCTCTCTATATATTAATTACTTTGAAATGATGTTAATAAAAAAAAATCTTCAAAAAATTAATTTGAACGTTTTTTATAATTTAGTGAAAATATGTATTGTTTAAAAATAAAAATCAAAACATTATTGCGGTCAAGGAGTAAGACCTGAAACTAAGTTGGTCTTCCTGGCATATCACAAAACATTCTCCCATATAAAGAAACAATCAACCCTCCAAGACCCAAGGAGAAGTGGAAGTCAGTTCCCCTACAGTGTGAATTTCAGGTGTAGTGGTTTTTCATTAATAATAGTCATTTCAGGTGCAGTGGTTTTTAGCTAATAAGTCAGTGAGAGTTTTTCAGAGTGAAGGTGTCTTTGGCATCTAAAACTTGGAATCCTCAAAATAGTATGTCCCATTACATGTCCGAGGGGTGATAGTCCAAGTGGCAAGCCTATCCTGTTAGATACTAATAAATTCAGGCAATGGGATAAAAAAATTTAGTCAAACAACAGGCTATCCTCATTGCTAGTTTGACCATTACTAAAACAAAATTTAAACCCACTTTTACATATTGGAGAACACCCAACACTATCCTTTATCTCTAACCACTGCTTCTTCTGTACAAGTTTCACTGCTGCCAGAGGAGAGGGGAGCCGAGTGGTGGAACTGGCTATGTTCAGAAATAAGAAAGAACATGCCGAGGGAAGTTCAAAAACAGTATGGAGTCACTATACTCTTGAATCATGGACATATTTTTGTCAAATTCACTTCCTCAAACTTTGAAAACAAATGTCAATTTCATTTCTTGAAACTTCGAAAACAGATGTTTTAAATAATCTTTATACGGACAATCTTGATCTTGTAGAACATTGTGTTTGGCTCTCTTTTCAATACGTTGCCAGGACCAAGACCAAAGCAGAATCTAGGGTGGTGTAACGTCATATAAAGTTGTCTGTGCAGTAAGTTTGTTTGTTTGGGCTGTTTGTTAATGAAAAATTATATACTGCAATAAATATTTTACATGCAGCAGAGTAATAAATGTTTTTGCAGTAGCATTGTAAATGGTTGAATTTCAAATAGGTTGAGATCCAAGGGCCCACAGTGCTGCCACCACAGCATTTATTATTCTGCTGCATAATGAATATTGTTCACCATTATATATTGGACCAACTTCTTAGGAAATCAGGATATAACCAAGCATCGGCATGACTCGACGTGCAATGCTAGTCAAAATCAACACAAACAACGTTCAAAGAAATAGCCTGCTTTGGTTCACAATGCTTTTCTATAAACTTTTGAGGAAAAAGAGGACTGACCAGTGTTTGTTGGAGGAGAAGAGGAAAGAAGCATGGTTAGATATAGTTTTCAGAGTTGTGTGATTTTTTGGAAACTGGTTGGTGAGTTGGTTGCAGTATCAGGGGAGGAATAAGCATCTAGCTGAGGAGTATTGAATGATGCGGAGGTGTTTTGTTGGCTTTCGGATCTCAATTTACTTTGAGATCTAACTGCTAGCAAAGCAGCTGCTACAACATTAAATGTTGTGCTCAATACTACTCAGCCCAGTGCTTATTACTTTTAGTGGCATTATGTGAATTGTGAGTTGGTTGTAGCATTATTTTTAGACAATTGGTTTTACAGTTTGTTTGTTAGAAAAGTAACTAGTTTGTCAGAAAAGTGACTTGTATGGAAAGTAGGATTTCACAGTCAGGAGGTTAGTTTTTTTTGTCTACTTTCAATTTCAGTTTGGTATGAAAGGAGTTTGGACAATTGGTTTTATATTTTGTTTGTCAAAGGAGTGAGTGGTTTGTCAGAAGCTGAGTGAATGGTATGGGAAGTAAGATTTAATGCTTATGAGGTTAGTTTTTTTAGAGTATGAAAGATTAATTATTGACTATATATATATATATTGAACAAATATAACAATTTTTTTTTAGTTTAGTGTAATTCCATGTGAAAGAGTGAAGTTGGTCATCAATTATGAGCAAAAACGAAATCTTTTACTAATTTTAAAAAAAAAACACAAATTTTGAAAGCATAGAAACTCTATTTTCATTTTATTTTTATTTCTACTTTAATAATTTTGTTGCTTAAAAAGACTATAAAACTTATGATATATATTTTTCTGATTTTCTAAGTATTTGTTTAAAGAAAAGGTTCAAATTGTTTATTCAATAATATCTCCTTCCTATCTTCCACATTCCCATTTATTGAGACTAACATATTCCTAATATTCCTAGGAAGCATTTTGACTGTACTCTGAATTCTAGAGCATTCACTGTATGTCCCTCCTCTTCAACGTGTGAGACATACTGTCACATTGCTCTCCAATGTGGTCCTATTCTGAGTGGGTCTGTGGTCCTATTCTGATCTGCCCTTTTAAAAAAGTTAATGACTGGACCCTTCAGAAATGCAATGACAAAAGTACAGTACTTCATGTTAAATAAAATTTTAAGATTTACCAGCAATTCAGTTATAATAGGATCATAGGAATGTTCCATCTTTACTAGTGATTTAATCATTCAATTTTTTTATTAGTTAACTGAGCAGGAGCATTCTAAAAAAAATTAAGTTATTTTATAGGAATATTCTATTTTTTTTCAATAATTATTTTATAAAATAATTAATTTTATCAACTAAATTTTGTTACTATTTTAATAATTAAAATTTGGAATTTTAACAATTATTTATTTTGTTATATGATTATTATTTATACCAATTTAAAAGAATTTCATTCTCAAACATTTAATTGAAATTGTTGATCAACAAAGACAAACATGTCATAAATAAGATTTAGACTTAGGTGATAACAATAACTTCTTTTTCTTAACCATTCAATCTAAACTCGGTTAACTAAAATGTTTGGAAATATTTCATCTCCATTTCAAACACTTAAATGACTATTACCAAATCCAATCTTCTCAGAAACAAACATGTAATAAAATAAATTCAAAATTGGGTGTAGAAAATAACATACTCTCCTCTTAAAAACCAATTTAAACGCAATTTAAACTCAATTATTGTAGTGTTATAAGAGATGGTATATTGGAAATACAAATGTTGAATTTTGCATTAATAAAAAATTAATGCTAATGATCCATATAGATATTCTTTTGATGATTGCTCACAAAGAAGATGACGAGAGTATGGACTAAGCATTTCAAGTTGTCTTAGCTTTTAATGATCTTCTTAACATAAAATTTAGTCCTAGAATTTGCATAGAGCTATTTTGTTTAACGAGGAGAAATCATGTGTTGTCCGTTGAGTTTACATAGTAGTTGTTGTACAACATCATTGGCATCAACATCATTGGCATCCTCTGGTTGCTTTATGCATCACTTTCGAGATTAATTACACCAACTTGGAATGTATATCCTAACTTGGAAGATCAAAACTATTTCTCGGTAGTAATTAGCTCATGGAAGAAAATTAATATAGTCAATATTAGAACAAACTCTCATGAACTCCATAGCGAAAGAGGGCATTGGTTTATTCCTAAATCTCCATGGGGGGAAGGGTTTGACATCTCTGTGAGTCTATGAGCGTTGAGGATGAAAATCACTTTCTCTTAAAGTGCCTTGGTTACACCCACATTAAATCTGAGTTTCATAGTATTTGCTACAATACAAACATTTATAACCTCCCAACTTGCCAAAACTATAGTGAGTTTGGAAAGCTTTTTGGCAAGCTTTTTAAGCACATGAACAAGATTTTAAAGTAAACCAAGTATTGTCATTCTTAAAGTTCGATAAACAAAGTTGGTCTCAATGAAACTTAATCATCATTATCACAAAAAAATTTACTTTTATTTTATTTTATTTTATAATTTCTCATCTACATAATTTAAAAATAATACTAAGTAAATAAAATTTGATACAACACACTTCAATTTTCAAACAAAGCAAAGAACAATAATGAGGACGCATTGCGAATTGTTTGCATGCCATAATTATTTTTTAATAATGTATGGGTTATAAATATTTTAATAAGTTAAAAGAGTGGTTTTTCATACTAAGAGTGCGTATATTGACTATTTATGAATAAATACCAAGCATATAAGAATGAATTTATAATTTATTTATATATAAAAAACATTAAAGGATAACAAAAAAATTAAGGAGAATAAGATATTAGTTAAATCTTGTTATTATTTATTGTGATTTTTTTTATGATGACGATGGCATTAGGATCATTATTTTGAGATCAACAATAGCCTATCAAATTTTAATAAATAAAAGTTAATTGTTTTGTTTTATAATGTTGTTACGTGAAAGAATTTGAAAGAAGATTATTAAGTTTAATTTGGATTTCATAAGTTAACACAATTCATTTAAAGGAATTACAAATGTTTTGAGAACCTCAATTTATAATTTTCATGTAGCTTATGCATTTTAAGAAAAATATTTTTATCTTTTACTTTGTTAGAATTGCAAAACTTAGAATTTTTTTTCCTCAAGATGTTGTAGGTCTTGTCAACCGTTGGGTTTCACTATCAAGCTTATGGGATTTTGTTCTTATTTTTGCAGTATTTATTTTCTTCTTGATGCTACTAAAAGTAAAGAGATAATTTTGATTTTCTAACTTAAAATTGATGACCTCTAAATGTAATTAACCAACTTTTTCTTATTTTCATTGTACAAACATAGTTTTTTTTTAAAGTTAATTACAATAATACATTTAACGGTGCCAATATTATTAAGGGCACCCTTGTTATGGTCGGGACCCTCTATGGGTCAATTTCTTCAGACGTGATACAACGATCTGGGTTTGAAGCACTGGAGGGATCTCCCTTACATTACCTTATGGGGAATTTGGATCGCCTGTAACTTTGCAGTTTTCAAAAATTCAATCAATTTAGCCTTCAAGATTGTTATGCAAGTTGGATATTTATAATAGTATTTTGCATATGAGGATATTCCAAAAGTGCCCCATGGATTAAAAGAGATTGTTTTGGACAAGAGTAGGCCATGGGCCTTTTTTATGGTGCTTTATGACTCAGTGTAACATGGTTAGGTTTCACTCTACTTTTATCCAAGAATCATAAGTTATGTTTCAAAGGAAGTTTAGGGCATAGAACCAACAACTAGGGTGAGTTCAATGCATTGTTTTACTTACTTTGGTTTGCCTTATCCATTCATGTTACAAATTTGGAGGTGAAAGGCGACTCCCTTCTAACTATAAATTGGATGAGTGGGGATATACATTTGGTCAACAACTCACTCCACTATTTGTCTCAAGAATTGTAGGTTTGGAAGTCTATATTCAGTGATGTTCGACTTCCAACATTTATATAGAGAACAAAACTATGGGGTTGCTGCTATGTCTAAAGTTGGGGTGGACTTGGATGAAAATACTTTTGTTCTAGAAGAATTTAAGCGGCAATAGTGTTCCACTCCTAAGGAGGGGAGACTGCTTATTATCTTTTTAAACATTATACTTTCTAAATTATTTTGTAAGTTTCCAAGAGTATGCTTTTGATCGGGACCGTTAGATGGCTAGAATTAACAATCTATTTTGAAAAGTCTTGACTATTGTAAGACAATTTTTCTAGACTTCTTAAGTTTTGGTGCTCGCAAAGCACATGATGAATGTATTTTGGTTCTACTTGAATAAAAATAATTTTTTTCCCGAGATTTTTTTTTATTCAGGGCACCCTCTTCTACTACCCCCCAATAATGTCAAACTAAGAAGTAACATCTATATTCGACCCTCTATTCAGCCCTAATCAAATTCTACTAATGTTTGAAATTGTGATAGGAAACCTATTTTACTTCATGCTTCCTAACGTGTATAATAAGTATCATATCATAGGCTTACTATCCACAGCTAGGATACCATCCTCTAAAATAAGGATAAGGTAGGACATATTGCTTTTAATTCTAAAATTGTTTGTTATAAAATGTTTTTGGAGTTGCTTGATTTTCCTCCATGACTCCCTAGAATTCAATACCACAACCCTAGATTTCATAACCATACAAAATCACTCATCTAACTAGTGTGTCAAAGAGAAACTTCAATTTTTCCTAGGATTAGAACTTAGCTTCTTGACAATTATTTCCAAAGACAAAAATAAATTCCATCGTCCATTAATCATTCCTTTAACATTACAATTCAAATTTAGCTTATGATGGATATCAATTCTAAGACACTTATATGAAGTGGCTTCTTCCAAGTTTTGTTATTGTAAACAAACTTAATGTATGTGAAATTCCTACACTTTATGATCATTATTTATGAATAAATTAAAAGTCACAAAGGTAATTCATGTTTAAAACTACTTCTCTAATGTTTTGTGTCATTGCTCTCTTATCTTATCATGAGCATTATATTTGGGTATATGTATGAGATATGTTTGCATGTTATTGTTTTTCGAGTGTTAAGTTTATGCACATTGTTAAGCCTTACTATGAAATTAACAATGGTTATGAGATATTTGCTGGCATCAAAAGGATGCCTTTGATATTAAGTAGAGGAAAATCTAGTGTCACGTACCCCCACAATACATGACTACATTGATACCAATCATTGTCAAACTATAGTTATCTATAGGCTAGATTGCCTAGTTAATAATTAAATTTAGTTAATCAGCTATTAAATTAACATTATAGGTAGTCCCAACGGTTATTTATACCCTTCTAACTTGACCGTACTTTCTCGACGTTCCCGACATTAGGAATTGGAAGTCAAAACACTAGTGCAACATATTTAAATCACTTTACCGATACCAACGTTTTGATCTCAGAATTCGGTTCTTCCGACGCCAGACATCGGACATTAGCACGAGACAGAAATTCATTCTCAACGGTCATTCCGATACCAGTACTTCGGTGTTGACACCTTGACGTCGACACCGATGTGATTATCCATTCACAATGATATGTCGATCCCAACTTCAGTACATCAAACCTTGGGAGTCGGCACTGGATGAACAACAATTTTCCAATGATATTTCTAATGTCGACATCGGCATTAGAACTATGGGTGGTCCACATGTACATTGGGCGTTGTCACCTTTTGACTCGGAAATGGGATCGAAACCACAACTCCACAAGCCAACCCTTTCAGAATTTGGGCTCGATTCTGCCATCACCATTGCCACTTTGACATTGGCACCAAAGTTCCTCTTGGATGTGGGCCCCACCACATTTGAACTTAAAAGAAACATTGAAAAACTCCAACGATTCACATGCAACGGGATCTATGAGCTCCAACTTGGAAGTCATTATTTAGAAATCGCAATGGAACCACAACAACACAAGGAACCCCCCGATTTCGACACAGTACTTCGACACTTCGACAACTAACTTGTTGTTTAACAACATACTCCGCTGAAATTTTTCCTTTCGTCCTTAGACATCAACACTGGAAACTCAAAAATATTCTTTTGATTTAAAAGACGTGTGCATATGCAAATTAAACATGCACAACAGACATTAAATTGATCCACACACATTATTCATGTATATACAAGCATAATTAGACACAGCCATCAATTAAAAATGTGCCATATTCAAATACACAAGAACATTTATCTTAACAATGCATATCCAAACAACTGGTTGTGTAAAAGCGATTTTCTACCCAACCATAGGCACTCTGTCCAACATATACTCTTTATGTTGAGAGGCCACTCCCAAGCTGGGCAATGAGGCTACCAGGGCGAAGAAAACAACTATAGGGTTCTCTCTCTCAGCCAACAACCCATTCTTCTCTCTATGCTTAGCCAGATGCTCATACAGAGCTCTACAAGGATCTCACTTATCTCTCATAGCCTTGGTTCCACAATACCTACCCCACACAACACCCTTCTTGGATCAAGCATCCCATTCATCGATCCAAGGTTCTCTTGGGAGATCCGTCTTGTTGGGTGCTTCTATTGTGTGCATAGAAGAAGACCAATCTATCAAATTGATCCGGTGGATTATTCATCTTCAAATTACACTGATCCAATATGGTACAATTAGTTATTAATATATGGTTTTAACTCATATGCTAAACATTATATGCACATCGCGCAATTATGGCTTGGTGCGCAGTTATCGCAGGAGCCGCGCAGTTGCACGCGCAACGCAGTATCGCAGGAGCCGCGCAGGTTGCGCATGGGCCGCGCAGTGCAGTATCGCATGAGCTGCGCAGTTGTAGCATGGGCCGCGCAGTTTGCGCACCATCAAGTTGGACATGGAATGGTTCATGGGGGTTACTCACACGCTGCGACATTGGGATGCTGCGACAGTGGATCGGGCATATGGCGAAGACCTCATATGCTGCGATAGCGGATCGTGTATATGGCGAAGTCCTTATATGCCGCGACCTTTATATGCTGCGAAGTTGATGGTGACATCAAACGGTTACGTTACATGTTGCATAGCCCAGTGGCGGTCATTACAACGTGTAGTGAGTCGGCACATGAGCATGGAGTTGGTTGCAACGTTTCGGGGATATGGAACGCCGTGGTAACATAACACTTGGGCAGGGATTTGGCAGCATTGCATGATTCAGTTTTAGCGTATGATTGTAACGACAATAAAGAAGAATCCGTTACTTATCCTTCCTCTAATACTCTTAAATAGAGGATGTTGGCCACCGTTCAGGGGGAGACAGAGTGGGGAGAGGCAGATTGTTCAGAGCGTAGAGCATCATTTCTCTGTTATGATAAGCTTAGAGAGATTTTGCTGCGTCCAGATGCTGTGCTGTAGAAGTCGACATTCTCTGTTATATTTTAGCTTTCTTTGTCTTTGAATGCTAATTGTAATTTCCAGAAGAGAGATCTTAAAGACTTTGTACAGCATTCTGTTTATAGTTGCTAAAGTTGATTTCAGAACCATTTTGTACCATTTTTAAGAGATTAATTGGATCGGTACCCATTGGAGAAGACCCGGAGACGTAGCCCAGTGGAGGGGGTGAACTCCGTTATCAACTTCTGTTTGTGACTCTCTGATTCTGTGTTTTCTTCTTTATATCTGTTTTTCAGTGTGGTTTTCATTTCCTGTGCTGAGCATTTCATTTATGTTAATGTTGTTCCATAAATTAACCTGTTGAACACATTCTTTTACAATAAACTTTTAATGCACTCAAGTTGAGGTCCGACGGATCATATTATGGTATCAGAGCTGGTTGACTGCTTATGCAAGTTTGTGAATGCTTACTAGGTTCAGATTAAAGCTTGGTGAAGGAGAATTAATTGAAGGAGATCCTGAGATTGGCTCCAGGAGAACATTCTCAAGAACCATGTCTTCTCCACGAGGGGAAGAAGAAGGACATGCAGAACGGGAAAAACCTTTATTTCAGAAACTGAGTTTCTGGAGGCTTTTATTAGCATGAAATCCATGATGGAAATTCTACTTGATGAGCGAGCAGAAAGGAAGAAGAAAGAAGAAGGATCTTCATCTAGAGATGCAGAAATTAAGAAGGAAGAAAAGGGTAAAGGAGTAGGAGGTGATGATGATCCTCCTGAAACTCATCAAACTTTCTCTTCTTCTCATACTTCTCATTCAAATAATGCAAATCCTAATATGCCTTATTTCAAATTGGATGTAAAATTTGAATTACCAATTTATGATGGAGTTTTAGATGCTGAAAAGTTAGACAATTGGATCAAGCAGCTTGAAGTATATTGCAGGGTGCAGGGCATTACCGATGACCCTTCCAGAATTCAATTGGCCACTTTGAGAATGAGTGGAATGGCTCTTACTTGGTGGGAGAGCAAGATTCAGCAAGATCTTCGAAAGAATGGTAAAATTATTTCAGTTTGGAATGAATTCATTGAAGTATTAAGGAAGCAATTTTATCCTTGAGGTCATATGCAGCAATTAATAATGAGCTGGCAAACTTTTAGACAAGCTAAAGGACAAAGCATTCAAGAATATACTCATGAATTTAGAAAGAGGGCTATTGCATTGAATGTTGCATTAGATACCCAGGAAACTCTTCTTAAGTACATTGGTGGTATGCATTCTTATTTGCGACATACTTTGTTAATGTTTAACCCCAGTACCTTGGATGATGTATGTGTTCAAGCTACACATTTAGAAGCCAAGGGTAAGCATGCTAATGATACTTTTATGAAGAAATCCTTTAAGGTTGACAGCAAATCGAAAGGTAAATATACGGGGAAAAAGAAGATGGCTACCGTTAAGAAAGAGGGTGAAAAGCCTACATGTTCGCATTGTCAGAAGGGACATGATGTCTATAAGTGTTGGAAACTTCATCCGAAGTTAAGGCCAAAGAAGTACGGAGGAAACAAAGATAACGGCAAAGCAAAAGCTACTGCAACAGTTATTCAAGACTTAGGATCTGACTCAGGTGATGAAACAAAGGTTACAGTTGTCGGAATCCAGGGTAAGAATAAAAGTATCTCACTTCCCATTGATGCAAAAACAAGTTCTAGTGCAAGTACAAATCTGCCATCTACTTCTAAGCAAAATGATAAAGATAGAAGTGCATTGTTTCATGTATGTGTCATTGCAAATCACACAAAGATTGATACATTGTTTGATAGTGGTTCACAAGTAAATCTGATATCAGAAGAAGTGGTTAAGAAATTGCATTTAGTTACTATGCCTCATGAAAAGCCCTATCCTCTCGGTTGGGTTACTAATGATACACGATTGCAAGTTACAATGAAATGTGTATTGAAGTTTGCAATTACTGAAAAGTTCATAGATGAGGTAGAACTAGATGTAGTGCCACTTGATATTTGTGGAATTGTACTTGGGAGTCCATATTTGTATGACTAGAAAGAAGTCTTTTATAGAGAGAAGAATAAGTATCATCTTTTTAAAGATGATGTAGAATATATTGTACGAGCACATAAGATAAAAACCAATCTAGCAATAGTCTCTGCAGGACAAATGAAGAGGTTGGTAAATGCTAGTAAGAATTTTGTGTTAATGATGGTTAAGGTGAAAAATGATGAGATCTCTAAATCTTTTGAAGGGTGTGACCCTCAGCGTAAATCTGAACTGATTGAAATCATTTCTGAGTATGATGATTTGTTTCAAGATCCGAAGGGATTACCACCAAAGAGGGAGATTCAGCATGAGATACATTTGCAACAAGATGTGCCACTCCCGAACATAGCTATGTATCAGATGTCGGTAATGCAGAACGAGGAAATCAAGAAGCAGATTCAGGAGTTGATTGAGAAGGGGGTCATCCGGCCAAGCACTTCTCCTTGTGGCTCCCCTATAGTCTTGGTTCCAAAGAAGGACGGGTCTTGGAGGATGTGCATCGACTATAGGGCCCTTAATAAAATCACCATTAAAAACAGGTATCCTCTTCCTCGCATCGATGATTTGCTTGATCAGTTGAAACATGCAACTTACTTTACAAAATTAGATCTGCGTAGTGGGTATCATCAAATCCGTGTTGCTGAAAACGATGCTTGGAAAACAGCGTTTAAAACAAAACAGGGTTTGTATGAATGGCTTGTGATGCCTTTCGGGCTCTATAACGCACCTGCTACTTTCATGCGGGTCATGAATGATGTCTTTCATTCATTCATTGATGATTTTGTAATTGTATATCTAGATGATATCCTTGTGTTTAGCAAAACCTGGGAAGAGCATATTGTACATGTGAAGAAAGTTTTAGATGTACTGAAGAAAGAGAAGCTTTATATAAAGTTGTCCAAATGTAAATTTGCTAAAAATTTTGTAGTATATCTGGGCCATATTATTGGTGGAGGCCACCTGCGAGTGGACCCAGCCAAGGTTGTTGTCATTGTAAACTGGCCACGGCCTAACACCGTTACTGAAATCAGAAGTTTTCTGGGTGCGGTTCAGTATTGGAGGAAATTCATTTCGGGGTTTTCTTCCATTGCTGCGCCTTTACATGCGTTGACAAGCATTAAAGAAATTTTCCAGTGGGGAGGCAAGCATCAGAGAGCCTTCGACACTTTGAAGGAAAGGATTAGCACCGCACCAGTTCTGACATTGCCAGATTTGCAGCAGCCGTTTGAGATCGAGACCGATGCCAGCAGGTTTTCCATGGGAACAGTTTTGATGCAAGGGAGGAAGCCAGTCTGTTACCATTCAGAAACATTCTCTACTGCGGTAAGTAACTATCCGACCTATGACAAAGAGTTGTATGCTTTAGTACAGAGTGTGAAGAAGTGGAAACATTATATCATGGGAAAAGGAACAGTCATACACACTGATCATCAGCCACTTCAATATTTACAATCTCAAACTAAAATACAACAAAGTAGGCATTTAAGATGGATGGGGTTCTTACAACAGTTTCATCTCGTAATTAAGTACAAAAAGGGAATTCATAATAAGGTAGCAGACATGTTATCAAGGACTCCTACAAATGCTTCGATCATTCTTCAAAATAGTTCATTAACACATGAAAGTTATATTGAATAGTATGCAGACTCGATAAAGATTTTAGGGAAGTATATGCATCACTAATACATGGTAAATAGGAAGAGAACTATTATGTGCATGATCAACTCTTGTATCATCTTGGTAAACTTTGTATTCCAGAGAAGGAGAGAGTGCATGTGATTCGAGAAGCACATAGTTCATTGATTGCAGGACATTTTGGAGTAAGTAAAACACTGTCATTATTGCAGAATCATTGTTATTGGCCTCAAATACAAGAAACTGTAGCTAAATATATAAGAGGTTGTGTTATGTGTGCAACAAGCACGCCTAGCAATAGGAAATTGGGTTTGTACACACCTCTCCCAGTTTCTTCTCGTCCTTGGGAAAGCATTTCTATGGACTTTGGAGGGGGACTACCTATGTCTAGGAAAGGGCATGATTACCTATATGTTGTTGTGGATAGATTCAGCAAAATGTGTATCTTAATGCCATGTAACAAACAGATCACTGCTGAACAGACAGCTCATCTGTTCTTTCAGAATGTTTGGGTACATTTTGGGCTACCCATGTCTATTATATCTGATTGAGATTCCCGGTTCTTGGGAGAATTCTGGTCAACTTTATGGGAGCTTATGGATACTAAACTGAAGAAAAGTATAGCTTTTCATCCACAGACCGATGGGCAAACAGAGGTAGTAAACAGAACAGTGGTTCATCTACTCAGAGGATATTGTAGCAAACATCCAAAACTTTGGAATGAGCAATTGCAGTATATAAAGCATGCTTACAATCATGCAGTTCATTCTTCCACGAAAAAATCTCCTTTTGAAACTTGTTTTGGTTATCTGCCAAAAACACCGATGGATTTCTCTTTCGGCAAAGATGCAGTGGATGGACATCACGATGCAGATAAAGCTTTAAAGTTCATTCAGAGAATCCAAGTAGTGCAGCAGGTAGTTTAGGAACAGTTGGAGAAGAGCCAGGCAAAGTACAAAGCCAGGCATGACAAGCATCAAGTCGATCATCAATTTCAGGTTGGTGACAGAGTTTGGTTACATACACCAAAGAAAGAATGAAAGGTGAAGGTAAAAAGATTAAACCTATCCGGTATGGTCCTTTTGAGATCTTGGAAAAGATCTATACTAATGCTTTTCGCTTGAACTTACCTCCATACATGCAAATTTATTCAGTTATCAATGTTGAGAATCTTAAACTGTATGAGCCTCCTATGATCATGGATGAGGAAACTAACATACAGATTCCTTCAGTTGATGATTTGGCACCTAAATACATGAAAGAGTTGCAGGATGATGTTATTCTTGACAAAAATATAAGGACTTCACGAAGGGGGAATGTTGAGTACCTTCGAGTGGGGCTAAAAGGCATGCATCCTAGCAAAGCAAGATGGATGGAGATTGGAAAAGTGAGGGAGATATACCCTCACTTACTTGCCGAATGATTCAAGCTTTTGGTGGTCCAAAAGCTCTCTAATGGGGAGGAATGATCCGGTGGATTATTCATCTTCAAATTACACTGATCCAATATGGTACAATTAGTTATTAATCTATGGTTTTAACTCATATGCTAAACATTATATGCACAGCGTGCATTTATGGCTTGGTGCGCAGTTATCGCAGGAGCCGCGCAGTAGCGCGCGCAACACAATATCGCAGGAGCCGTGCAGGGGCCGCGCAGTTCGCGCACCATCAAGTTGGACATGGAATGGTTCATGGGGGTTACTCACACGCTGCGACATTGGGATGCTACGACAGTGGATTGGGCATATGGCGAAGACCTCATATGATGCGACATTCGTATGCTGCGATAGCGGATCAGGTATATGGCGAAGTCCTTATATGCCGCGACCTTTATATGCTGCAAAGTTGATGGTGACATCAAACGGTTACGTTACATGTGGCATAGCCCAGTGGCGGTCATTACAACGTGTTGTGAGTCCGCACATGAGCGTGGAGTTGGTTGCAATGTTTCGGGGATATGGAACACCGTGGTAACATAACGCTTGGGCAGTGATTTGGCGGCATTGCATGATTCAGTTTTAGCGTATGGATGTAACGACAATAAAGAAGAATTTGTTACTTATCCTTCCTCTAATACTCTTAAATAGAGGATGCTAGCCACCGTTCAGGGGGAGACAGAGTGGGGAGAGGTAGATTGTTCAGAGTGCAAAGCATCGTTTCTCTTTTATGAGAAGCTTAGAGAGCTTTTGCTGCGTCCAGATGCTGTGCTGTAGAAGTCGAAATTCTCTGTTATATTTTAGCTTTCTTTGTCTTTGAATGCTAATTGTAATTTGCAGAAGAGAGGTCTTAAATACTTTGTACAGCATTCTGTTTACAGTTGCTGAAGTTGATTTCAGAACCATTTTGTACCATTTTTAAGAGATTAATTGGATCGGTACCCATTGGAAAGGGACCTGGAGACGTAGCCCAGTGGAGGGGGTGAACTCCGTTATCAACTTCTGTTTGTGACTCTCTGATTATGTGTTTTCTTCTTTATATCTGTTTTTCAGTGTGGTTTTCATTTCCTGTGCTGAGCATTTCATTTCTGTTAATGTTGTTCCATAAATTAACCTGTTGAACGCATTCTTTTACAACAAACTTTTAATGCACTCAAGTTGAGGTCCAACGGATCACAAATGTTGTTGGATAACCACATGTAGCCTGAATTCATGGCTTCTCAAGCATCTATGAGCATCATAACTCAATGGGAAAGTTACCTAACTTTCCCGACCTCTCTTCTCACCTACAACCATAGAATTCCTTCCTAAATCTCTGCTCTATCTCTTTGCTTGAATTTCCCCAGTTATACACAGTCATGAACAACAATACAAATATCTCTCCATAGCATCGATTTGCATGCCCCCGATTAATATGCAAATGAGGGTAATCCCCCATGAGGTATGAGAAAATGGTGCAAAGACAATTGACATGGCTTCTCATGGTAGAATAAGGAATCCTTGTAGTTGCAAACTAACTCCTAGTAGCTGAAAAAATTGTCACACAAGTGGAGTAAGCTCCATGGTTCAATAACGACGTGAGGTGACTTTTCCCACCAACCTCACACATGCATTCAGTGATTGGAAAACAACCAAATAGGAGATGGCTTATCCAAGGAACATGATAGAATTTGGATGAGTTCTAAAGTTGACACTTAGCAGCAAAGGATTATTTTCCCATAAGCCCCCTGATCCGTCGGACCTCAACTTGGGTGCTTTAAAAGTTTGTTGTAAAAGAATGCGTTCAACAGGTTAATTAATGGAACAGCATTAATAGAAATGAAATGCTCAGCACGGAAATGAAAACCACACTGAAAAACAGATATAAAGAAGAAAACACAGAATCATAGAGTCACAAACAGAAGTTGATAACGGAGTTCACCCCCTCCACTGGGCTACGTCTCCGGGTCCCTCTCCAATGGGTACCGATCCAATTAATCTCTTAAGAATGGTACAAAATGGTTCTGAAATCAACTTCAGCAACTGTAAACAGAATGTTGTACAAAGTCTTTAAGACCTCTCTTCTGGAAATTACAATTAGCATTCCAAGACAAAGAAAGCTAAAATATAACAGAGAATGTCGACTTCTACAGCACAGCATCTGGACGCAGCAAAAGCTCTCTAAGCTTCTCATAACAGAGAAACGATGCTCTGCGCTCTGAACAATCTGCCTCTCTCCACTCTGTCTCCCCCTGAACCGTGGCCAGCATCCTCTATTTAAGAGTTTAGAGGAAGGATAAGTAACAGATTCTTCTTTATTGTCGTTACAACCATACGCTAAAATTGAATCATGCAATCCCGCCAAATCGCTGCCCAAGCATTATGTTACCACGACGTTCCATGTCTCTGAAACGTTGCAACCAACTCCACGCACATGTATCGACTCACAACACGTTGCAATGACCGCCACTTGGCTATGCTACATGTAACGTAACCGTTTGATGTCACCATCAACTTCGCAGCATATAAAGGTCGTGGCATATAAGGACTTCGCCATATCCCCGATCCGCTATCGCAGCATATGAGGTCTTCGCCATATGCCCGATCCGCTATTGCAGCATGTGAGTAACCGCCATGAACCATTCCATGTCCAACTTGACGGTGCGCAAACTGCGCGGCCCATGCTACAACTGTACGACTCATGCGATACGGTGCTGCGCGTCCCATGTGCAACCTGTGCGGCTCCTGCGATACTGCGTTGCGCGCGCAAGTGCGCGGCTCCTGCGATAACTGTGCACCAAGCTATAACTGCGCGACTGTGCATATAATGTTTAGCATATGATTTAAAACCATAGATTAATAACTAATTGTACCATATTGGATTGGTGTAATTTGAAGATGAATAATCCATCGGATCATTCCTCCCCATTAAAGAGCTTTTGGACCACCAAAAGCTTGAATCATTCGGCAAGTAAGTGAGGGTATAGCTCCCTCACTTTTCCAATCTCCATCCATCTTGCTTTGCTAGGATGCATGCCTTTCAGCCCCACTTGAAGGTACTCAGCATTCCCCCTTCGTGAAGTCCTTACATTTCTGTCAAGAATAACATCATCCTGCAACTCTTTCATGTATTCAGGTGCCAAATCATCAACTGAAGGAATCTGTATATTAGTTTCCTCATCCATGATCATAGGAGGCTCATACAGTTTAAGATTCTCAACATTGATAACTGAATAAATTTGCATGTATGGAGGTAAATTCAAGCGAAAAGCATTAGTACCGATCTTTTCCAAGATCTCAAAAGGACCATACCGGATAGGTTTAAGATTTTTACCTTCACCTTTCATTCTTTCTTTGGTGATATGTAACCAAACTCTGTCACCAACCTGAAATTGATGATCGACTCGATGCTTGTCATGCCTGGATTTGTACTTTGCCTGGCTCTTCTCCAACTGTTCCTGAACAGCCTGCTGCACTGCTTGGATTCTCTGAATGAACTTTAAAGCTTTATCTGCATCGTGATGTCCATCCACTGCATCTTTGCCAAAAGAGAAATCCATCAGTGTTTTTGGCAGATAACCAAAACAAGTTTCAAAAGGAGATTTTTTTGTGGAAGAATGAACTGCATGATTGTAAGCATGTTGTATATACTGCAATTGCTCATCCCAAAGTTTCAGATGTTTGCTACAATATCCTCTGAGTAGCTGAACCACTGTTCTGTTTACTACCTCTGTTTGCCTATCGGTCTATGGATGAAAAGCTGTACTTTTCTTAAGTTTAGTATCCATGAGCTCCCATAAAGTTGACCAGAATTCTCCCAAGAACTGGGAATCTCGATCAGATACAATAGACATGGGTGGCCCAAAATGTACCCAAACATTCTGAAAGAACAGATGAGTTGTCTGTTCAGCAATGATCTGTTTGTTACATGGCATTAAGATACACATTTTGCTGAATCTATCCACAACAACATATAGGTAATTATACCCTTTTCTAGACATAGGTAGTCCCCCTACAAAGTCCATAGAAATGCTTTCCCAAGGACGAGAAGAAACTGGAAGAGGTGTGTACAAACCCAATTTCCTATTGCTAGGCTTGCTTGTTGCACACATAACACAACCTCTTATATATTTAACTACAGTTTCTTGCATTTGAGGCCAATAACAATGATTTTGCAATAAGGACAGTGTTTTACTTACTCCAAAATGTCCTGCAATCAATGAAGTATGTGCTTCTCGAATCACATGCACTCTCTTCTTCTCTGGAATACAAAGTTTACCAAGATGATACAAGAGTTGATCATGCACATAATAGTTCTCTTCCTGTTTACCATGTATTAGTGATGCATATACTTCTTTAAAATCTTTATCTTCTGCATACTGTTCAATATAACTTTCATGTGTTAATGAACTATTTTGAAGAATGATTGAAGCATTTGTAGGAGGCCTTGATAACACGTCGGCTACCTTATTAAGAATTCCCTTTTTTTACTTAATTACGAGATGAAACTGTTGTAAGAATCCCATCCATCTTAAATGCCTACTTTGTTGTATTTTAGTTTGAGATTGTAAATATTGAAGTGGTTGATGATCAGTATGTATGACTGTTTCTTTTCCCATGATATAATGTTTCCACTTCTTCACACTCTGTACTAAAGCATACAACTCTTTGTCATAGGTCGGATAGTTACTTACCGCAGTAGAGAATGTTTCTGAATGGTAACAGACTGGCTTCCTCCCTTGCATCAAAACTGCTCCCATGGCAAACCTGCTGGCATCGGTCTCGATCTCAAACGGCTGCTGCAAATCTGGCAATGTCAGAACTGGTGCGGTGCTAATCCTTTCCTTCAAAGTGTCGAAGGCTCTCTGATGCTTGCCTCCCCACTGGAAAATTTCTTTAATGCTTGTCAACGCATGTAAAGGCGCAGCAATGGAAGAAAACCCCGAAATGAATTTCCTCCAATACTGAACCGCACCCAGAAAAATTCTGATTTCAGTAACGGTGTTAGGCCGTGGCGAGTTTACAATGACAGCAACCTTGGCTGGGTCCACTCGCAGGTGGCCTCTACCAATAATATGGCCCAGATATACTACATAAGTTTTAGCAAATTCACATTTGGACAACTTTATATAAAGCTTCTCTTTCTTCAGTACATCTAAAACTTTCTTCACATGTACAATATGCTCTTCCTAGGTTTTGCTAAACACAAGGATATCATCTAGATATACAATTACAAAATCATCAATGAATGAACGAAAGACATCATTCATGACCCGCATGAAAGTAGCAGGTGCGTTACAGAGCCTGAAAGGCATCACAAGCCAATCATACAAACCTTGTTTTGTTTTAAACGTTGTTTTCCAAGCATCGTTTTCAACAACACGGATTTGATGATACCCACTATGTAGATCTAATTTTGTAAAGTAAGTTGCATGTTTCAACTGATCAAGCAAATCATCAATGTGAGAGAGAGGATACCTGTTTTTAATGGTGATTTTGTTAAGGGCCCTATAGTCGATGCACATCCTCCAGGACCCATCCTTCTTCGGAACCAAGACTATAGGGGAGCCACAAGGAGAAGTGCTTGGCCAGATGACCCCCTTCTCAATCAGCTCCTGAACCTGCTTCTTGATTTCCTTGTTCTGCATTACTGACATCCGATACATAGCTATGTTCGGGAGTGGCACATCCTGCTGCAAATGTATCTCATGCTGAATCTCCCTCTTTGGTGGTAACCCCTTCAGATCTTGAAACAAATCATCATACTCAGAAATGATTTCAATCAGTTCAGATTTACGCTGAGGGTCACACCCTTCAAAAGATTTAGAGATCTCATCATTTTTCACCTTAACCATCATTAACACAAAATTCTTACTAGCATTTACCAACCTCTTCATTTGTCCTGCAGAGACTATCGCTAGATTGGTTTTTATCTTATGTGCTCGTACAATATATTCTACATCATCTTTAAAAAGATGATACTTGTTCTACTCTCTATAAAAGACTGCTTTCCGGTCATACAAATATGGACTCCCATGTACAATTCCACAAATATCAAGTGGTACTACATCTAGTTCTACCTCATCTATGAACTTTTCAGTAATTGCAAACTTCAATACACATTTATTTGTAACTTGCAATCGTGTATCATTATTAACCCAAGCAAGAGGATAGGGCTTTTCATGAGGCATAGTAACTAAATGCAATTACTTAACCACTTTTTCTGATATCATATTTACTTGTGAACCACTATTAAACAATGTATCAATCTTTGTGTGATTTGCAATGACACGAACATGAAACAGTGCACTTCTATATTTATCATTTTGCTTAGAAGTAGATGGCAGATTTGTACTTGCACTAGAACTTGCTTTTGCATCAATGGGAAGTGAGATACTTTTATTCTTACCCTGGATTCCGACAGCTGTAACCTTTGTTTCATCACCTGAGTCGGATCCTAAGTCTTGAATAACTGCTGCAGTAGCTTTTGCTTTGTCGTTATCTTTGTTTCCTCCGTACTTCTTTGGCCTTAACTCCGGATGAAGTTTCCAACACTTAGAGACATCATGTCCCTTCTGACAATGCGAACATGTAGGATTTTCACCCTCTTTCTTAACGGTAGCCATCTTCTTTTTCCCCGTATATTTACCTTTCGATTTGCTGTCAACCTTAAAGGATTTCTTCACAAAAGTATCATTAGCATGCTTACCCCTGGCTTCTAAATGTGTAGCTTCAACACATACATCATCCAAGGTACTGGGGTTAAACATTAACAAAGTATGTCGCAAATAAGAATGTATACCACCAATGTACTTAAGAAGAGTTTCCTGGGTATCTAATGCAACATTCAATGCAATAGCCCTCTTTCTAAATTCATGAGTATATTCTTGAATGCTTTGTCCTTTAGCTTGTCTAAAAGTTTGCCGGCTCATTATTAATTGCTGCATATGACCTAAAGGATAAAATTGCTTCCTTAATACTTCAATGAATTCATTCCAAACTGAAATAATTTTACCATTCTTTCGAA
>LPNX010186671.1:173824-236155 GCA_001517045.1 Pseudotsuga menziesii
ACAAAGTGGCCAATTGAATTCTGGAAGGGTCATTGGTAATGCCCTGCACCCTACAATATACTTCAAGTTGCTTGATCCAATTGTCTAACTTTTCAGCATCGAAAACTCCATCATAAATTGGTAATTCAAATTTTACATCCAATTTGAAATAAGGCATATTAGGATTTGCATTATTTGAATGAGAAGTATGAGAAGAAGAGAAAGTTTGATGAGTTTCAGGAGGATCACCATCACCTCCTACTCCTTTACCCTTTTCTTCCTTCCTCACTTCTGCATCTCTCGATGAAGATCCTTCTTCTTTCTTCTTTCTTTATGCTTGCTTATTGAGTAGAATTTCCATTATGGATTTCATGCTAATAAAAGCCTCCAGAAACTCAGTTTCTGAAATAACATGTTTTTCCCGTTCGGCATGTCCTTCTTCTTCCCCTCGTGGAGAAGACATGGTTCTTGAGAATGTTCTCCTGGAGCCAATCTCAGATCTCCTTCAATTAATTCTCCTTCACCAAGCTTTAACCTGAACCTAGTAAGCATTCACAAACTTGCACAAGCAGTCAACCAGCTCTGATACCATAATATGATCCGTCGGACCTCAACTTGAGTGCATTAAAAGTTTGTTGTAAAATAATGCGTTCAACAGGTTAATTAATGGAACAGCATTAACAGAAATGAAATGCTCAGCACGGAAATGAAAACCACACTGAAAAACAGATATAAAGAAGAAAACACAGAATCAGAGAGTCACAAACAGAAGTTGATAACGGAGTTCACCCCCTCCACTGGACTACGTCTCCGGGTCCCTCTCCAATGGGTACCGATCCAATTAATCTCTTAAGAATGGTACAAAATGGTTCTGAAATCAACTTCAGCAACTGTAAACAGAATGTTGTACAAAATCTTTAAGATCTCTCTTCTGGAAATTACAATTAGCATTCAAAGACAAAGAAAGCTAAAATATAACAGAGAATGTCGACTTCTACAGCACAACATCTGGACACAGCAACATCTCTCTAAGCTTCTCATAACAGAGAAACGATGCTCTGCGCTCTGAACAATCTGCCTCTCTCCTCTCTGTCTCCCCCTGAACCGTGGCTAGCATCCTCTATTTAAGAGTTTAGAGGAAGGATAAGTAACAGATTCTTCTTTATTGTCGTTACAACCATACGCTAAAACTGAATCATGCAATCCCGCCAAATCGCTGCCCAAGCGTTATGTTACCACGACGTTCCATATCCCCGAAACGTTGCAACCAACTCCACGCACATGTGCCGACTCACAACACGTTGCAATGACCGTCACTGGGCTATGCCACATGTAACATAACCGTTTGATGTCACCATCAACTTCGCAGCATATAAGGACTTCGCCATATCCCCAATCCACTGTCGCAGCATATGAGGTCTTCGCCATATGCCCGATCCGCTGTCGCAGCATGTGAGTAACCTCCATGAACCATTCCGTGTCCAACTTGACGGTGTGCAAACTGCGCGGCTCATGCGATACTGTGCTACGCGGCCCATGTGCAACCTGTACGGTTCCTGCGATACTGCGTTGCGCGCGCAACTGCGCGGCTCCTACGATAACTGCGCACTAAGCTATAACTACGCGGCTATGCATATAATGTTTAGCATATGAGTTAAAACCATAGATTAATAACTAATTGTACCATATTGGATCAGTGTAATTTGAAGATGAATAATCCACCGGATCACCCCCTTTCCTCTTCAACTCTATTGGAATCATAGCCCCTTTGGCTTTCTTTACACAACCATTCTCAAACCATTTTATTACTTATGCACATATTATTTACATAGTTTTTCGAGTTGCCATGACAAGCCAACCATAAAGTCTAATAAAAATATTTACAAGATACATGCCTATCCATTCACTAGTCGGGTCTTGGCCTTGAGCTCTGCACTAGGAATCCATACTCTCGTATTTACATCATTTACATAATTCTGGTTTAATACATTCCAAGCCAAAATTGGGGATATTACATTTAGATCCTAGATCATTGTGTTGGAGGAAAGCTTGGTTTCACTTATATGGAAAATTTGTCATTTTATGTGAGTGAGATCTTTAATTTGGTGTGTCATGTTTAGTTCTACTTCAGTGGGAAGTTGTAAGGATTTTTGTAGTAGAAAGTGGATTCTAACTAGTCAGGTAACAATAAATTTGTTGATTTGACCTCAATATTTGGATTTGAAAACAAAGTCTTTTCTTATTGTGAGAGAGTTAAAGGATTCCATCATGAAGGACACAAAGCTTGATACTATGAAGCAAAGGAATTATGACAAGATGAATGAGAAGAATATTTCCTTGATTGGACACAACTTGTCAAACTCAATGTTTATGAATGTGTTCGGGAAAGTACAACAAAGGGTCTTTGGGATAGGATGAAGGAGCTATATGAGTCCAAGTATCTCATGAACTTGACCTTCTCAAGGAAGAATTTATATGTGCTTAACACGAAGGATGGTGATAAGGTGATTGATAATTCAAATATTTTTAATAATCATGAAAATCAATTGAAGGCCATTGGAGATGTGGTGATGGATGTTGAAAAATGTATTTTATTTCTTTGGATTGGACCTTTATATTAGGCTTAAATTATTGTTTCCATTAGTGGGAGCACTAAGGTGGAGAATCTCGAGAAAATTGAGGTTGGTGGACAATTGTTACAAGAAGAAACAAGGTGTATTTTTGAACTCGCCATGGGTTTAGAAGCATCAATGACAAAATGGTGTCATATAAAAGAGGAATGAAAAAAATTATGAGAGTAGATCCAAATCAAGAGGGAGATCTTCAAATAGAGCAAGGAAGCGATAATAATTAATTTGTTGGAAGTGTAAGCAAAAGGGGCACAAGAAAAGTGAGCTTATTGTTGAGATTTATAATGATAAAGATGACTCTTATGTTACATTTATTAACATGGATTTTATTTTATTTTTATCTATATGCTTCACACACAATGTGCAAGAGAAGGCATGGTTGGTGGGTTATAGGGATTATTTCCATTTAGTTCCAAATAGGATGTAGTTTAAGGGATATGATATGGTTGGTGAGCTCTATGGATTATTTCCATATGAGGGAGTAGTTTAGGGGCTATGAGAAGGTTAATAATGGAAAGATCATTCTTCGTAGCAATTTCAATTATGAAATTATTGTTAAAGACAATGTGAAGAATATAGATGGAAAAGTGGAGCATTGATGCAACCAATAAGCTTTGATTCAATTCACAAGATCTAAAAACCATGCAAACACATGAGAGTAAAAAAATAACTATTTTTTTATTCATTCTCCATCCTAACTATTACAATGAAGGTCCAACCCTTTATAACTTCTATTTGAGACTTTTGAAATCTGAGATTTTTGAAAACTGATAATTTTAGAAAATTATCTAATGGCTATGAAACTAAACTATAATCTAACTAGAGCGACACTAGTTGTCAAATCGTTTTTCTAATTAGTTTTATAAATTGAGATATAATTGTTAATTACAAATTATAAAAAAAAATCTCGCAAAACACTAAAACCTCAATTTGAGGCCTTATACGAGGGAATTTGGCCTTAGAAAAGTGTCAAAAAAATTCTAATCAGAAATACCTAAACGACCACTACATTGAACACTCTGAAACGCAACTTCCTATTAAATTTGAGCCCAAACGAATAACCGAATCAAAAGTTATGACCCCCAGAAATCCTTGCATTTATTCTCTTCTTTTTTTAGTCTTTAGAAATCACTACATCATTCTCCTCTAGTTGAAAAGAACACAGATCCTACAAGTTGTCTTCAATTGTTTCAACATAACAGGATCTAGATTCAATAAATCCCCCTCTGTAATCCATGTACTCTCTGTTGGTGCTTGGACTAGATATCGATTGTATTGACCATGTCTAGTATGAAGGATATCTGTATTTAAGAGATGAGCAATGTTTTCCTTTTTCTTTCTCGCAATATCCTATTTCCAATCCACCCCTTCCTCATTGTCATCACCCACACTGTCCCCATCGAAGATATATAAGTCAGAAACGTTAAACACAGGGGAAATACCAAGATCAGCTGGTAAATCAACCTCGTAAGCATTGTCATTAAGTTTCCTAAGAATCTTGCAAGAACCGATTTCTGATACTTCAATTTTTGGTAGCTTCCTCTAGGAAACTTCTCTTTCCGTAAATAAACCATCACCAAATCACCTTCATTGAATATATGGTGTCGTCGAATAGCATATTTTATAATTTTGTTTTGCTCATTACTCGCTTGTAGCTTCTGTCGCACGTGTTGTTGCAACTGTTGAATGTGTTCTGCAAATGCTTCCCCATCATCATTGATTCAATCGCCAAGCGGCAGCTTCAACAAATCTAGTACGCCCATAGGATTTATACCATAAACAACCTAAAATGTAGATTTACCTGTAAATATATTTACTGAACTATTGTAGGGAAATTTTGCTTGAGGTAAAGCGAAATCCCACTACTTGGGCTTCTCTCTGACAATGCT
The DNA here is from genome assembly GCA_001517045.1 of Pseudotsuga menziesii. NCBI lineage: Eukaryota > Viridiplantae > Streptophyta > Pinopsida > Pinales > Pinaceae > Pseudotsuga > Pseudotsuga menziesii. The sequence goes on from LPNX010186671.1 coordinate 178,323, forward strand.
CCGTAATAGGTTTCCCAAACTTCGATTACTACCTCACTTTTCCCATATATTTGGGGGTGATAGGCACTATTGAACTGTAATTTAGTCCTTATTTTCTTCCATAAAGTCCTCCAAAAATGACCCAAAACCCGAGTATCTCTATCAGAGGTAATAGTTTTTGGAACACCATGCAATCTAACAATTTCTGAAAAAACAATTTTGCCACCTTTAATGCATCATTATTTTTCTTACAAGCAATGAAATGAACCATTTTAGAGAACCTATCAACAACTACAAAAATAGATTATTTACCTCGTTGTCTGTGTGGGAGCCCCAACACAAAGTCCATGCTAATATCTATCCATGGATCTGTGGCAACTGGTAATGGCATGTACAACCCTGTATTTTGTGAGTGTCCTTTAGCCATTTGACAAATCCTACATCGTGCCACATACTTGGTTATATCCTTTCTCATCTTCGGCTAGTAAAACATATATTTGATTAAGGCTAGCGTCTTATTGTTAGGATATTTAGAAACTTAGGAGTTACTTAAGATCAACTTGTGTAATATATCCGTTAGGTAAAAGTGTGTTTCTTTTGTATGCATTAGTATGCATTTGTAAATATTCTAATCCGACGGTTCAACTTCTCTTAGATCATACCTGCCATTGATATGTGGCTTAACACCCGATTGGTCTATGATCTCTATTTAAAGAGCATAGAGGGTCTTTGGCTAGTTGATCGATTATGAGAAACTCATGTAACTTTTTTTCTTTTACATAATAAATTGCTCCAAGTAGTTATTTGGCTGGGGCCATGGACTGTTTCCCTCTTGAGGGTTTTAACTACGTGACAAACATCGGTGTGTTGATCTGTGATCTATTTGTGTGAAGCGGTTGCTCAAGGTGTTTGGTATTTTGGGAGTACCCTATGTACCCGAACATGGTATCAGAGCTTTTATGAAGAATCGCTTTCGGTTTTGTTCTAGATCTAGAACCGGTGTTGCCGAAACTTTGAAAGGGTTTCTGTTTCTGGATTTTCTGTGCATTTTTGGCTTGTGGGAGCTGTTCCATTACATCCGGAGAGTCGTTTCCTTTGGGAAATAGTTTCCGTTTCATCGAAAATTGTTTCCGATTGTTCCAGAAACACCCATTTCGGCAAATCTAAAGGTATAATGTTACAATGACGGATTTGTTTTTTTTTAAATCTCTCATATCTTTTCAGTTTTATTATTAGATCTTTTTTGTTTTAGTCTCAGACTGTTGCCCTCCCTGACTGTGTATGCTCTTTGCCGTGCACCTTGCGCGATCGCGGCGAATCAAAAACAGTAAGGGAAAGTTTTTTTTTTGTCTTCTCGGCTACGTATGTTTTTTGTCGTGCACCTTGTGTGATCATGACAAATCAGAAACAGCGAGAAAACTTGAAAACGTAGAATTTCCGGGTAAGCTAACCAAGATCTAATCCCATTGTGTGGAAAAAAAAAATTATTTTTGTTTTTCATTTTTTTTATGATTTGCTAAAAAAAAAAGCAAGCACAAAGAACAAGAGAGAAAGAGTAAAAAAAAAAAAAAAAACCCTTCATCTTTCCATTCTTTTACGTACCTTTTAAACTTAGCTCACTTGATCCAAAGTTGTTTTATTCCTCAATAAGTCTTGAGTTCAAGTTTTATTAAGCTACTTTTTAGTCCATGCAATTTCTATTTTCAAGTTACTTTATTGTAAAAGTGCATCTCACATAAATAAAATAAAATAAAAAGTGAATCACTTAAGTCTTTTAATTTATTGCCGCACTATTTAAAAATAACATTATTGTAAAAGTGAACATCACTTATTCTACAAAAGTGATTCACTTCAAAGCAACTTTATTGTAAAGTGATTGTCAAAGGTTGATCTAGGGAAGAGAGGGGTTCTTTTTCTTAGTTGGTCAAGTTAATATCTGTCACGTCGCCATTGGGGACATCTTCAACATTTTCTTTGATCAAGCATAACTTCATCATCCATAATCAGTTTTCAGTGCTTTTTTTTTTAAACCGCATATTTTTTCGAGCTCTTTGCATCCAAACAATTAGTTTTTGTTCTTTCAGCCATTATTTTATAGTATAGCCACCCCTTGTGATATTATACTTACAAGTTCTAACTATTTCTCATGGAAATCTCTTATGGAGGATGTTTTGCGAAGTAGGGGACTTTTCAGGATAACCTCAGGGAAAGAAACAGAACCCACTGATGATGATAAGAAAATTAAATGGGCAAATAGATGTGATAAAGCTCGTGGATTGATTGGGATGTCAATCTCTACTGATTTGCGATTCCACATATCTAGAATGGATGAACCCGATTTAGCTTGGGAAAAGTTGGAATCTGTGTTTGGTAAACACAATAAAATTCGGGGTCATCAACTTGAGAATGAGTTGATTTCCTTGAATCCAAATGATTTTTCATGCATTCAAAACTATTTATCTAAGTATAAAACTCTTAGACTCTTATGTACAGAATGCAAGATTAAAAAAGAAGACAAACAATGTATTTATCATATTCTTTCCAAACTTGGACCTGCATATTCTGTTTTTGTATCTACATTCTACTCCATGAAAGAATCCTTGACTGCAGCTAGCTATCAAGATCCTAGTCTTGAATCCTATTGTGATTCCTTAATTAGAGAGTAAGATAAGCTCATTCATCTTGGAATAATTAACAATGCAGATACATCTGAGAAAGTCTTATTGTCCCAATAGAAAGAAAAGTCCAAGCCTCCCAAGAAACAGAATTTTCGCAATAATAAGCCAAACAACAAGGGTCTGAAACCCTCTCAGTCAGCTCCTTCTTTAAAAAATGACAAAGGATTCAAGCAAAAATGGAAGAAGACTGAGCGTCATTGTAATTTTTGTGGGAAAGATAATCATGATGATTCTAAGTGTTTCAAGAAGATGGCAGCCTTGGAAGCAGCAATGAAGAAGCACCACATCAGCATAGATTCGTCTTCAGAATCTAACTCTCATGGACATGCACTTTGTGCTTCTGGTTACTCTTATACTGCATCTTCTTCTTCTACTTCAAATGAATGGCTCATTGATTCTAGAGCATCTTATCATATGGCTAAGGATCAAGCCATTTTTTCTACTGTGCATGAATGTAACACCAAACAAATATTTGTTCGTGATAATAGATCTCTAAGTGTTGTAGGATCTGAAACAATTCCAATGGAAAATGGTCATTTCAGTGATGTACTATGTGTTCCAAAAATTTCCTGCAATTTGTTATCAATCTATCAAATTACTCATTCAGGTGAAGGTAAAACTGTGACGTTTACACCTCACCAAGTTGTAATCAAGGATTTTAAAAATTCTCAAAATGTACTTGCTACTGGAACTGTTGATGACATTACCAGGTTATACAAATTTAACAACTTTGGGTCATCACATTTTTCTTCAGTAGTGATAACTTGAGCAAAATTTGGCATGAGCGATTTGGTCACTTGAATTATCGCTCATGGCAACAACTATGTAAAAACAATATGGTGATTGGTATTCCGATGGTATCTTGCAAATATGTTGTTTGTTCCGGTTGTGTACTCGGAAAACATCATCGGGACAGTTTTGACAAACGTGCCTCTTGGCACGCCTTGGTTCCTTTGGAGCTTGTGCATAGTGACTTGTGTGGTCATCTTTCATCTGTATCATTTTCTGGTTTCAAATATTTCTTAACTTTCATTGATGACTACTCCAGACGCACTTGGGTTTACTTTCTAAAACTTAAGAGCGAAGTATTTAACATGTTCTTGACCTACAAGGCCCTTGTTGAAAAACAATCTGGTCATCAAATTATTAAGTTAAGATCTGACAATGGAGGAGAATATGTTAACAACAAGTTCACTACTTTCTGCACTGAACGAAGGAATCCGACAACAACACATTGTTCCATATACACCACAACAAAATGGTGTAGTTGAACGAAAGAATCGCACTTTAAAAGAAATGGCTAATTGTATGATCCAATCTAAGGGACTAAGTACTCAATATTGGGCTGAGGCCATAAATTGTGCAAATTACATAGTTAATCGCACACCCACTAAAGTTTTACAAGGTATAACATCGGAAGAAGCATGGAGTAAAATTAAACCAGATGTAAGTCACTTTCGTGTGTTTGGTTGTGAAGCATGGGCTCACATTCCAGATGAAAAATGAAAAGCATTGCAGCCTAAAAGTGAAAAGTGCATATTTTTTGGATATTCAAAAGATGTAAAAGATTATAAACTTCTTCAGCCCCATTCACATGATATAATCATTAGAAGAGATGTTAAATTTGATGAAAATCTCTTGGCCTGCGAACCTAACTTAGCGGGTGTGCCATCTTTGGCCTGTGAACCTGATTCGGCAATTGTGCCTTCTTCTTCTTCTTCTTCCAACTTCCTTGACAAGTTTCCAACTCCAGTTTCTGATGATGACAGTGAGGATGAAAATCCACCTCCGCCTGCTCATGTTCCTCCAATTGCACCAACACCAATGTCTTCTCGATGGGTCCGTTCAACATGTGAAGCAGCTGGTGATCTTGTCGGTGATCGTAGAGATCAACGTCAAATACGTTCTCAGTTTCAGCGAGCCTCTTCCCTTTTGGCTCAAGTTTTCGAGAATCATGATCTAGAAACTTTTGCAGAAGCTTCCGGAAATCCAAATTGGGATGTAGCTATGGATGAAGAATATCGTTCCTTAATGGCGAATGATACTTCGGATCTTGTTCCTCTTCCAAAAGGAAGAAAACTTGTCATATGTAAATGGGTCTACAGAACTAAGTATGCATCAGATGGAAGTGTTGAAAGACTTAAGGCAAAGTTTATTGCCAAAGGTTTTTCCCAAGTTGAAGGGATTGACTACAATGAAACCTTTGCCCCTGTAGCAAAAATGAACTCCATTTGCCTTGATCTTTCCCTTGCAGCCTTACATAACTGGGAAGTCCATCAAATGGATGTCAAGTTTGCCTTCTTACATGGTGATTTACATGAGGAAATTTACATGGAACAACCTCCTGGATATGTTCAGAATAACTCTAGCCTTGTTTGCCTCCTTAAGAAATCCTTATATGGCCTTAAGCAAGCTCCTAGAGCTTGGTATGCCAAAATGGATAGCTTTCTCCTTGACACTGGTTTTTCTAGATGTCATTCTGACCCCAATGTCTATACCAAGAAAGTAGGAAACCATCTCATCATACTTGTTCTATATGTTGATGATATTATCCTTACTGGTAGTGACCCTAAACTTATAACCCATGTGAAATCCAGTCTTAAGCAAAATTTTGAAATGTCAGACTTAAGACATTTGCATTATTTTCTTGGTCTCCAAGTCTTGCAAACCAAAGAAGGAATCTTTCTTTCCTATTCTAAGTATGCTTGTGACCTTCTTTGTCACTTCTACATGGAAGATTGTAAACCAGCCCCTTCTCCCTTCCAGTCTGGAGTCAAACTTTCTGCCACTTGTACTTCCCCTGAAGTAGATGCCACCTTGTATCATCAGCTTGTTGGTAGTCTTTAATACTTGACTCATTCTCGTCCTGACCTTTCCTTTGTCGTTGGTCGTGTTGCCCGTTATATGCAAACTCCTCATGAAAGTCACTGGAAAGCAGCAAAAAGAATGCTTCGATATATTCGAGGTACAATTTAGTTTGGGATTCATTACAGTACAGGGGGGGAACCTTTGTTGGTTGGTTTCACTGATTGAAATTGGACCGGCGATCCTGATGATCGAAAGTCTATTGTAGGGTATGTTTTCAGTCTAGGATTTGGACCTGTCACTTGGGCTTGTAAGAAACAACAAGCTCTTGCTCTTTTTTCAGCAGACGCAGAATATCGAGCCGTAGTTAATGCTAGTCAGGAAGCTTTATGGCTTCAACAGATTCTTTCAGAGTTTGGATTCGAGCAGCAGCAGCCTACTCCACTTTGGTGCGACAATCAAAGTGCCATTAAGCTTGCCAAAGATCCAGTTCTACATCAGCATAGAAAACACATTGAGCTACACATCTTCATCAGAAATCTTGTTCATGATAGTGTTATTGAAGTTCTCTATTGCCCTACAGATGATCAAGTTGCAGACATCTTCACCAAGCCTCTTACAGAAGCGAAGTTTTCTAAACTTCAGTCTATGTTAGGAGTTCAGGAATGTGTCCTTAAGGGGGGATAGGCTCTAATGCCTCCTTCCTTCTCCTAATAGTGTCACTTTTGTAAATCCTTCAATCCTATCCCAAGTTATTTTTAAGGGGGGGTGTTAGGATATTTAGACACTTAGGAGTTAGTTAAGATCAACTTGTGTAATATATTTGTTAGGTAAAAGTGTGTTTCTTTAATATGCATTAGTATGCATTTGTAAATATTCTAATCCGACGGTCACGATATGTTATAGACATAAAGTGATCTGACGGTTCAACTTCTCTTAAATCATACCTACCATTGATCTGTGGCTTAACACCCGATTGGTCTATGATCTCTATTTAAAGATCATAGAGGGTCCTTGGCTGGTTGATCAATTATGAGAAGCTCATGTAACTTTCTTTATTTTGCATAATAAATTGTTCCAAGTAGCTATTTGGCTGGGGCCGTGGACTGTTTCCCTCTTGAGGGTTTTAACCACGTGACAAACATCGGTGTGTTGATCTGTGATCTATTTGTGTGAAGTGGTTGCTCAAGGTGTTCGGTCTTTTGGGAGTACCGAAGTTTAGAAAACTTCGCTTCTGTAAGAGACTTGGTGAAGATGTCTGCAACTTGATCATCTATAGGGCAATAGAGAACTTCAATAACACTATCATGAACAATATTTCTGATGAAGTGCATGTGTAGCTCAATGTGTTTGCTACGCTGATGTAGAACTAGATCTTTGGCAAGCTTAATGGCACTTTGATTGTCGCACCAAAGTGGAGTAGGCTGCTGCTGCTCGAATCCAAACTCTGAAAGGATCTGTCGAAGCCATAAAGCTTCCTAACTAGCATTAACTGCGGCTCGATATTCTGTTTCTGCTGAAGAAAGAGCAAGAGCTTGCTGTTTCTTACAAGCCCAAGTGACAGGTCCAGATCCCAGACTAAAAACATACCCTGCAGTAAACTTTCGATCATCAGGATCGCTATCCCAATCTGAATCAGTGAAACCAACCAACAAAGGTTTTCCCCCTGTACTGTAATGAATCCCAAACTGAATTGTACCTCGAATATATCGAAGTATTCTCCTTGCTGCTTTCCAGTGACTTTCATGAGGAGTTTGCATATAACGGGCAACACGACCAATGGAAAAGGAAAGGTTAGGACGGGAATGAGTCAAGTATAAAAGACTACCAACAAGCTGACGATACAAGGTGGCATCTACTTCAGGGGAAGTACAAGTGGTAGAAAGTTTGACTCCAGACTGGAAGGGAGAAGGGGCTGGTTTACAATCTTCCATGTAGAATCAAACTTTCTGCCACTTGTACTTCCCCTGAAGTAGATGCCACCTTGTATCGTCAGCTTGTTGGTAGTCTTTTATACTTGACTCATTCCCGTGTACCCGAACACTTATCCTTCACAAAAGTGTCATGCCAAGCCGCTAATGTGAAGTTCTCTAATAATATTTTCTCTTATAAAACCAATTGGAATACATAGTTGTTTTCCTTTAAAGAGGTAGTCATCTTGCATAAAATATTCACTCTAAATAAGATCCATGTTCCCAGCAACTGGATTCTTCAATTGTTCCATAATATCTTGAAAATCGTTATCTATCACATATAGATCCTTCAATACAACAAACCCATTTACTTGATTTTCCATGGTGGTCAAAAGAATAGTGCGCCGACTCAAAGCGTCTGCAACTTGATTTTGCTTTCCTGATTTGTGCTTCAGAACAAAGGTGTATCCTTGTAAAAATGAAACCCGTTTTGCATGTCTACTATTCAATTTCTTTTGGGTGTTTACATATTTTAAAGCAATGTGATCAGTAAATAACACAAACTCTTTTGGCACTAAATAATGCCTCCAATGTCGCAATGCTTGCACAATTGCATAAAATTCCACATCATATGTGGAGTAGTTATTTCTTACATCATTCAATTTTTCGCTAAAAAATGCAATTAGTTTACTTGCTTGGCTAAGTACAGCTCCAATGCCTACATGTGAGGCATCACAGTCTACCTCAAACACTTTATCAAATTCTAGTAAGGCTAATATAGGTGCCTGAGTTACCTTTTTTTTAGAAACTTAAAGCTTTCTCCAGCTTTATTGGTCCACTTAAATGTTGTGCCTTTGGTGCAATCTATTATGGGCTCTACAATACTGCTAAAATTTTGAATAAATTTTCTGTAAAAGTTGGCTAGCCCATGAAAAATTCTTACCTATGTTATGCTTCTAGGACTAGGCCACTCCAAAATTGCTCCGACCTTCTCTGAATCCATCTTGACTCCTTCTGTTGAGATGACAAAACCCAAAAATACCAAACTTTCTTGCTTGAACCTACATTCTTCAAGTTTGCATAAAGATGATGTTTTCTCAATGTATACAATATAATCTTTAAATGTTGCAGGTGATCTTCTTTGTTTTTACTGAAAACTAGAATGTCATCAAAATAAACGGCAACAAACTTACCAATGTAAGGTCAAAGCACAGTATTCATCAACCGCATGAAGGTACTAGGTGCATTGGACAACCCAAATGCAATCACCATCCATTCATATAATCCATCCTTAGTCTTGAAGGCAATTTTCCATTCATCTCCTTCGTGAATTCGGATCTAGTGGTATCCACTTCATAAATCAATTTTGCTGAAATATTTAGCTCTGGATAGTACATCCATCATGTCGTCCGAGCACGGTATAGGAAAATGATATTTGATGGTAATTTTATTGATTGCTCTGCTATCTGTGCACATCCTCCACGTATTATCTTTTTATTTAGTCAACAATGTTGGTGCAACACAGGGACTCATGCTTTCTCTTATATACATTAATAGATCATACAATTATGAAAGGTTTTGAATTCTATGAATAACAATGTAGTTTTATATATTGTTTTTTATGTTTCAATTACATGGAAGTATGTTTACACATATTTTGATTCCTAGCGAAATAAGGTTATAAAGATTGGGTTAAGATTATCATAATTTATTCTTTTTATTAGTGAATGCAATGTTTAGGAATATTGATAAAATAAGCTATCTTGGATTAAGTATTAGAACTTTATTGTGAAATGGTTATAATTTATTGAACTATATAGATTCCGTTGAGAAAGAGATCCAATTAAATTTTCAATTTAATTCGGGAAAGTAAAGTGGCATAAGTCTCCCAATAGGTTTTCTTATCTCTCATGGTTGCATTTCGAATTTTAGGTATGATATATATATATATATATATATATAATGACAAATTGTGGACAAATTACACAAGTGAGTTCAAATTGTTGGCACATCTGGCAATTAAATAAACAACAAAGCAACTAATAATGGTGTTATGGTTGTAAACTAATGAATCAATTACACGAAAGTTGAGATGTTGCTACTTGACAGTGATCCCAACAATGAGTGGTATTGTTGTAGCTTTTGGTTTTCACCGTGATCAAATAATGAAATATAAACTAGTGAAGAAGCCCACTAATTAAACTAAACAGATAGAGAATAGAATCCAATGCGGTTTAGAGATATAAGTTCTTGTGGTTTACACAATACTCAAACAACAAATTAAATCCAAAGCTGAAACATGCATGTAGAGGAAAATTTTCACACATCATAAACAATAGTATTTACCTTGGAAACCTAAATGGAAAAACTAGCTTCAAATGGCATAACTCATTCTCGATTTCTCAACAATTGCATAATAGTGATGGTGTTTTGGCTCTCTAGAGATTTACATATTACATTCCAAAATTTCTTATATAGTCCTTCTCTTCTCTATTAAAGAACTCCTCCTTTAACAATGTGAAGGAATTTGTAGGAAGAATTGGCTTGGTGAGAGTAGTTGGAAAGTTAGGCATGATAGAGAAGGAACTTGTGTTTGGATTTATCTAGACTCGACGTTTCAATCCCTAGAGCTAGGATCATCATTAGGAATGTTTTAGGATCAAATGATTGGCTTTCAACATCCCACTAATTAATAACAAACCAATCACATAGAACTAGATCATATTAACCAAGTCAACCTCCTTTTAATACTAGAAGATTGGATTGTAATGTCAATTTTATGCAACATAGCTTCCAAGATTCATTGACTTTTAAACCCTTATATCTATTCAAATTATTTCAGTTAAGCTCAATTTCATATCTTTATTTTCACATAATGATATATTTTAGGGATGATTTTTGTGTCTTCTATGCAAATGTGGTGACTCGTGTTTTGTGAATGATCAACTAGGGCTGATCTTTTTACTGAACTATGTTTAATATCCACACAATGCTCACTTAGCCTCACCTAGAATGGTCTCCCATTTCATCGATATATTTCCTACCACAAGAGAAAGGAATTGCATACATACCTCTCTCATGCCTTGAGTTGACAATGTATTTTGCATAATCCAACAGATCTTTAATGGTGTTAGGCAGGGAGAAATAGAGCTTAATATTTCCCTTATTAAGGATCCTAGCAATCTTATCAATAATACGTTTAGTGTAAGGGAGGTATATGTTTTTGTCTTCCTTGTTATCATTATTTATCCTAGTATGGGCCCTTCTCCTCCTAGCTCTTACGATATCCCTATTGATTTGTTTTTCATTATAACCATTCAAGTCAAGCATCCCCATGTCTTCAACTCCCTTAACTCCAAAACTCTTCATCTTCTTTGTCTTTTTGTTTGCAGCGTTTCCATTCACTATTCCTTGCTTTATTTGTACTCTCTCTCTCTCTCTCTCTCTCTCTCTCTCTCTCTCTCTTAAATTCTTTCAATTATATGTGCTTTCATTGGCAATACAGTGCACTTTGGAGTCAAGTTGTAGCATATTGGACAAGAGGGGGACCCTTTACAACGTCAATCGCTTTCTCTACTCTGAGCATCAACCTCATAGCCTCAAGGTTCACTTCATAGCCAACCTTATGATTTGTTAAGTTTTCTTCATTGCATTGAGTTATTAAATTTATTCAATGTTTCTGCACATCCATCTTATCTTCACATAATTTTAAGTCGCATAAATAAAACTATCTACAACCTAATTACTATATACTTCAATCTATACACTATCTTTATATTAATATTCAATATGATCTTTACATAAAATTATTATATTATTTTTTTATTATCTAAAACTTCCATATCAAAATTATGAAGAATAATTTCATGTAGGCTATTCTACTTTCATATTTTAGAGAAAAATTATGTCTTATAAATTTATAGATTCACAATCAATTATTATATATATTTTTTTATTTTCAATTTTTTTTATAAAATAATGTGATTAATTATGTTATATTATCGATCTATTTAATATTGTTATTATTTTTGTTTTTTAATAAAAATAAATAAATTTATATAGATATTATCTCTCTCATAACGAAAAATAATATTTAATATAAAATAATCATAGTATCCAATGCATTTTAAAATTATATTTTTATTATTATTATTATTGAATCATTTGCTATCCTTAACTTTTAAATTGAATTTAATATATATATATATATATACTTACTATTCTCTCTTTTTTTTAATTCTTTAAATTATATGTAATTTTATTGACAACATATTACACTTTCAAGGCAAGTTGTAGTATATTGGACAAGAGTGAAAACCTTTACAGCGTCAATCACTTTTTGTTGCTTCATCATCAACCTTATAGTCTCAAAGTTCACTTAGTAGCCAACCTATGATTTGTTGAGTTTTTTTAAGTAAATTGAGCCACTAAATCTATTCAATGTATGTGGATATCCATCTTAACTTCACATAATTTTAAGTTGCATAAATAAAATTATTTATTACTTTATTAATATATACCTCAATTTATCTACCATCTCTATATTAAAAACTTCAATATCATCTCTATATAAAATTATTATATTCATTTTTTATTATCTAAAACATCCTTATCAGTATAATTTCATGTACACTATCCTACTTTCATATTTTAATGAGTAATTTTGTCTTATAAATTTATACATTCACTATCCATTATTATATTTTTTACTTTTTTATTTTTTTTATAAAATAATATAATTAATTATATTATATTATATGAGTGATGTATTTAATATTTAATATTATTATTGTTTTTTATTTTTTAATAAAAAAGGAAATTAATTTATATAAATAATATGAATTTAATAGTATTTAATAAAAAATAATTTGGGGAGGTAGGGGGCGGGGTTTTTTTGCCTCGGATAGAAAACAGGAATTGCTCTATTCATGGGGATTCATGGGGACTTGGACTCGAATCAAACAATATGGCCAAGGCTTTGGCCCTCTCGCAAGGTCTCCACCTTGCCAAAGCTCAAGGCATCAGTGACATCGTAGTGATTGGCGACTCTAGGCTTGTTATTCAAGCACTCAACACAAGCAGTCCCCCCGAGGATCTGAAGATACGACAACTAATTAAGAAGATCCAAAGTTTCACCCCCTCCTTTCAAAAAATCGAAGCTTTTCATGTTCTCAGGAAAAATAACAATCTTGCCGACTTAGCAGCAAATCATGCTTCTTCTCTGGATCAAGGTATTCTCGAACTGAATGACTACAGGAATAGATGTTTTATTCCCTAAAGTTGTTAGCCCCTGCTACCTTCATGACCAAGAGCTTAAGACTATTGTGACCCATGTCGTGGCCCTCCACGTGGTCCATTCAACTCCTCAAGGCGTGTCCCATCCACACTCGCGGCACGCATTGGTTTTCTGGGCTAGCACATGGTGGACGCATGCACCACGAGCCGGATTTAATGAAGTTGGGTGGTGGTACGTCCGACCTTCCTCCCTGTCTGATCCTTCCTTTGTCACCTTGATTATGTATGCTCTCAACCCTATACTTCTGGAGATCTCTCGTATTCCTGCATCACTTGGAATGATGTCGCTCGATAACCCTGGCTCTATACAAGGTGGTGGATGGTTGCCTCTCCGTCATCGTTGGCTTATTTGCAAGATTGCCGCTATTGCAGACCCGGACGGCTCTCTGCTCCTCTTCGTATCCATGGACTCCCCCTCTGAATCCTCTGCTTCCTCCCTGCTCGCTCTGCACGTCAAAGATGACATCTGGGACATCAAGAATAAGTTGAAAAAAATGAATCGCCTCCTGTATCGTATGGACACGGAGGGCGGACGACGTCTTGAGAATGTGGACCAAGACATGATCCAATTAAGAAAGCAATTTGAACTCGGGATCCAGAAAATTGAACAAGTGTTTATCAGGTTTTTCGCTGAACTGGGAATTAAGGTTGAAAAGTTGGAGCTGAAAGTGATGAAGTTGGAAGTGGAGGCCCGCCCCGGCTCCTCCTCATGCCAAGGCGGAAGTGCTCGTTAAATCATGTATTTCCTGCTTTCGGATCTGTTTGCTTACTATAGTTGTCTTGTTTACTTCTACTGTGTTAAAACTCTCTAGGAGCATTTTGAAAACTCGAATTGTTTAGGTTGTTTTATGAATTTTGTTTGCCGCTTCCATAAGGGCACATGATTTTGCCGCTTCCATAATGGCTTTTGGAATTGCCACTACCTCAAGGGCGTCTGAACTCTGTGGTCTTTTTTACATTGGTTATACCACTGCCTCTTAATATAACCGTTTTTGTTTCAAAATATATATTTAATACAAAATAACATCTCTCATGCAACTAAAAATAATATTTAATACAAAATAATCATGGTGTACAATGCATTTTGAAATTATAATTTTATTATTATTATTGAATCATTAGCCATCCTGGAGTCTTAAATTGAATTTTAAATGATAAATATACTATAGGGAATCATATATATATATAGTCTTAAAACCCTCAACCTTGACCTTGAGACCAGCTCTCAACCATTTGAGCTAACCCACGAAGTTACATATAGAGAGAGATGTAATATATATTTTTGGGAAATTAAATTACATTTTGAAGCTTTGTTAACCGAGGGTATAATGTCTTATACTCATTAAAAACTCAATATGTTATTTATGAAAATTGAATTTGGAATAACACTCATTCCTCTTAACTATCCAAACTTGACCCTATTAAAAATTGAATTTAGAAGAAGATAACACTAATTCCTCCTAACTATCCAATTTAGACATTGTTAACTCTCTATATATTAATTACTTTGAAATAATGTTATTAAAAAAAAATCTAAATAAATTAATTTGAACTTTTTAATAATTTAGTGAAAATATGTATTGTTTAAAAATAAAAATAAAAACATTATTTTGGAAATGGAGGAAGATATAAAACTAAGTTGTTCTTCTTCATATATAAGGAAACAATCAACGGTCCAAGACTGAAGGAGAAATGGAAGTCCAATGTATTACATCATTTTAGGCGTGCCTAATAATAGTCAACCACTTGTGGGCTGAGCTGTGGTCAAACATGTATTATATCATTTTAGGCGTGCCTAATAATAGTCAACCACTTGTGGGCTGAGCTGTGGTCAAACAATAAATAAGGGGTAGTTTTTCAGAATGAGGATGTCTTTGGCATCTAAAACCTTACAGTGACATGTTTCAAAAGTGATAGTCTATTAACTCCAAGCGACCCAATCCTGATAGATAAGAATAAATTCTCGTAGTAAGATAGTGGAATTCGACCAGCCTAAAAAGAAACACTTAAAAAGTGTTTCTGTTTAAAAATAATAATAACAGTCAACAATTTGCATTTGCAGATAACAGCCTAAAAGAAACACTTAAAAAGTGTTTCTGTTTAAAAATAATAATAACAGTCAACAATTTGCTTTTGCAGATAACAGCTAGTAATAGCTATCCTCACTGCGAGTTTGACAACCACTAAGATTTTTTAAACCCCACATTCACATATACCAGAACAACCCAACACTATCCTTTATCTCTAACCATTGCTTCTTCTGCACAAGTTTCACCTTCTGCTGCCAGAGGGGAGGGGAGCCAAGTGGTGGCACTGGCTATTATCAGAAATAAGAAAGAACATATGCTGAGGGAGGTTCAAAAACAGTTATAAAAGCAGTTGCCTGAATGAAAAACAGTACGAAAAGGGGAGCCAAGTGGTGGCACTGGCTATTATCAGAAATAAGAACATGCTGAGGGAGGTTCAAAAACAGTTATAAAAGCAGTTGCCTGAATTAAAAACAGTATGGAGTAACTATACTCTTCAATCATGGACATATTTCTGTCAAATTCACTTCCTCAAACTTTTAAAACAAATGTCAATTGCACTTCCTGAAACTTCGAAAACAGATCTTTTAAATAATCTTTATATGGACAATCTTGATCTTGTAGAACACTGTGTTTGGCTCTCTTTTCAATACGTTGACAGGACCAAGAGCAAAGCAGAATCTAGGGTGGTGTAACGTCATATAAAGTTGTCTGTGAAGTACGTCTGTCTGTTTGGGCTGTTTGTCAATGGAAAATTATATACTGGACCAACTTCTTAGGGAATCGGGATATAACGAAGCATCAGCATGACTACACGTGCAATGCTAGTCAAAATCAACACACACAAGTTACAACGTTCAAAGAAATAACCTGCTTTGGTTCACAATGCTTTTCCATAAACTTTTGAGGAAGTCGAGGACTGACCAGTGTTTGTTGGAGGAGAAGAGGAAAGAAGCGTGGTTAGATATAATTTTCAGATTTGTGTGATTTCTTGGAAAATGGATTGTGAGTTGGTTGCAGAGGACTGACCAGTGTTTGTTGGAGGAGAAGAGGAAAGAAGCATGGTTAGATATAATTTCCAGAGTAGCGTGATTTCTTGGAAAATGGTTTGTGAGTTGGCTGTAGCATCAGGGGAGGACTAAGCATCTAGCTGAGAAGCATTGAATGATGTGGGGGTGTTTTGCTGGCTTTTGGCTTTTGGATAGTAATTTACTTTGAGATCCAACTGTCAGCAAAGCACCTGCTACAGCATTAAATGCTGTTCAGACCGGTGCTTATTGCTTTTGGTAGCATTATGTGAATTGTGAGTTGGTTGTAGCATTATTTTTAGACAATTGGTTTTACAGTTTGTTTGTTAGAAGAGTGATTGGTTTGTCAGAAAAGTGACTTTCAATATACTTTGAGATCAAATGGCCAGCAAAGTACCCGCTACAGCATTAAATGCTGCTCTCAATGCTACTAGCCCGGTGCTTATTGCTTCCCGTAGCATTATGTGAATTGTGAGTTGGTTGTAGCATAATTTTCAGACAATTGGTTTTACAGTTTGTTTGTTAGAAGAGTGAGTAGCATTATGTGAATTGTGAGTTGGTTGTAGCATTATTTTTAGACAATTGGTTTTACAGTTTGTTTGTTAGAAGAGTGATTGGTTTGTCAGAAAAGTGACTTTCAATATACTTTGAGATCCAATGGCCAGCAAAGCACCCGCTACAGCATTAAATGCTGCTCTCAATGCTACTAACCCGGTGCTTATTGCTTCCCGTGGCATTATGTGAATTGTGAGTTGGCTGTAACATTATTTTCAGACAATTGGTTTTACAATTTGTTTGTTAGAAGAGTGATTGGTTTGTCAGTAAAAAGATGAAAAGTGACTTGTATGGAAAGTAGGATTTCACAGTCATGAGGTTAGTTCTTTGTCTACTTTCAAAGTCAGTTTAGTATGAAAGGATATTGGACAATTGATTTTATAGTTTGTTTGTCAAAGGAGTGAGTAGTTTGTCAGAAGATGAGTGAACAGTATGGGAAGTTAGTATGAAAGGAGTTTGGACAATTGATTTTATAGTTTGTTTGTCAAAGGAGTGAGTGGTTTGTCAGAAGATGAGTGAACAGTATGGGAAGTAAGATTAAATGCTTATGAGGTTAGTGGTTTGTCAGAAGATGAGTGAACAGTATGGGAAGTAAGATTTAATGCTTACGAGGTTAGTTATTTTTTATTTAAGAGTATGAAAGGATGAGGTTAGTCATTAATTATTGACAATATATATATATATATATATTGAACAAAAATACACAATCTTTCAGTTCCGTGCAATTCCATGTGAAAGAGTGAAGGTGGTCCTCAATTATGAGCAAAAAAATCCTTTACCGATTTAAAAAAAAAATACACAAATTTTAAAAACACAGAACACTCAATTTTCATTTCATTTCTATTTCTACTTCAATAATTTTATCACTAAAAGAGACTATATAACTAATGATATATATCTTTCTAATTTTCTAATTATACATCATTCCTATTTAAAGAAAAGGTTCAAATTTTTTATTCAATAATATCTTTTTCTTTTTTTTGGGAAAAAAAGAGTAATTTCATTTCATCAGTGGTAAACAAAATTACATTCTGAATATGCACATCAAGTGAGAGTAGCTGAACGGTTATCAAGACATATTGTCTTCTGCTGAAGATCTGTTACTGAGCTTTTACAAAATAGATCTCTGATTACAAAAAGGTGCTGCTATGACAGACACATATAATTCATACGGTTCCCTGAGCCTTAACAGTATCTTAGAAAATGTTCAAAAAGGTTCCAAAACAAAGTTGTTGAAGCTTGCTGTAAATACAAAGTAAACAAAAGAGTAAAGTAGAAGTAGTGTTCATTGCATAGTTGATGATGAAAGCTGAGTTCATTTTGTGAATGGCCAAGGGTAATAGTCCTGTGCAATTCCATCCCAGTATTCCTTTATCTTCCAAATCCCCAGAGCGAGTTGCAGACCCCCCTTTGAGGCTTTGTCTGCCTCTTTGTTGTTCTCCCTGTAAACATGACGGCATGAGATAGTATCAAAAGAATGCTGAACCTCCCTTATGGACAGAAGGATATTTGTTAATCTTAAATTCCTGCACTGTTGTGTCCCTTTTATCCAGATAATGGCATTCAATGAATCACCAAAAATATTAACCATAGAAGAAAACATAGCCGAAAAATCGCGAGATTTTCGGGACGGCGATGTTTTCCGGCGAAAAAATCGCAATTTTTCCCAAAAATCGCACCTTGCGCAGTTATCAAAAAATCGCACCACGACATAAAAACTTGCTGCGTTGACTGACAGCGAATTCAGAGTTGGTTTAAAGGCAATCGGGTCATTTTATTATTGTTCCGAGTAAGAGATTTTTAACAGCGTCTTGTTAAGGAGCAGGAGACGGCCATTGGAGGGTTTTAACAGCAGCTTGGGGCCATTGGAGGGTTCAATTGGATCTGCAAACATCCACGCGGAGTTTTAAGTTTTAACAGCACTTGCCACTGAGCAAACATCCACGCACAGCACTGAGCAAACATCCGATTTTAACACGGTTTTAACAGCATAGATCCACGTACAGCAAACATCTGCTCACAGGTTTAGTTTTTAACATTTTTCCATTGCTGAAGGGAAGGGCAGAGCTAGAGGCTAGAGGTGAGTCACTAAGTTTTATATTTTTTTAAATCTAGTATTTACTATTTACTGTTTAGTATTTAGTTACTAGTATTTAGTAAATTAGTATTAAGTTTTAAATTTTAATTTTAACAATTTACTAATTTAGAATATTAAATTGTCAGTTAAATCAGTTTAACAGTTCAAACTTCAACTAAATACCTAGGTACTAATTTCATAACTTACTTAAAACTTAAAACTAGTACCTAGGTACATAATACAAATTTACAAGTAAATCTAGATTCTCAAGTAAAGAACAGCGTTGTACTTTGGTTTGTTGAATTGTTCTTTTTCTATTTGGATTTAAAACTTTAATGTCTTTATTTTGTTTTTTTTTGCAGCCACAGGTTTGACTTTTGAGGCTATAAATTTCCATTGCAAAAATGCCAAAGGCATTGGACCCATTTTGGCATTATGCTGACCCTGAAGATGGAACAAGCCGACAATGATTGAATTGCAAATTGTGTGAACAACATATGACAGGAGGCATTAGCAGGTTGAAGTACCATTTGGCAAAACTCCCTGGCCATGATGTGGGGCTTTGTAGTGCAGTTACCCCCAAGATTATGAGAATGGCCTATGATGCAATTCACTCGAAGGATAGAAAAAGGGAAGAGTCCGCTGCAAATAGAGCTGAACTTGCTGTAGGTGGAGTGGCTAGGACTTCAAGGACATATGATTATGATCATCCAAATCCCACTAAGGGTAGTGTTGGGGGCTCCACGGCCATGGGTTCAGCGTCTGTGAGGGCTGCTGCCTCATCTTTCTTTGTTCCACAGAAGAACATCAAGTCCATAGTTAAAAAAAGGGAGAAGGAAGAAGCAGATAGGGTTATGGGGAGGATGCTTTTCTGGAGTGACTTGCCTCTTACAATAACAAGAAACAATCCTTTTTTTCAGCCTATGTGTGATACCATTGCTATTGTTGGCCCAGGGAACAAGTGCCCTACATATGAGGAGATTCAAGGCCCAATTCTTCAAGCAGAGAAGAAAGACATCAACACTAGATTGGAGGAATTCAATCATTCATGGGAGAATACTAGATGCACATTGATGTCTAATGGTTGGTCAGATGCGAAGGGTAGGACCCTTCTCAATTTCTTGGTACACTGCCCTAAAGGTACCATGTTTATCAAATCCATTGATGCATCGTCACAGATAAAAGAAGCAACATTGTTATGTGAGTTGTTGGATGGGGTCCTTTAGGAGATTGGTGTGGACAATGTGGTGCAGATCATAACAGATAATGCGGCCAATTATGTGGCTGCTGGTAGATTGCTTTAACAACAGTCTCTTTCTCATGTGGATAATGGGGCTTCTCCCTTCCTTTACTAGTTTGTTGGGGCATCTGGCTTGCAAGAAACAATTATATTTCTTCAGAAAAAGCTTGTACACTAGAGATTACTGCGGCCAATTATATGCTGGTAGAGTGATGCTTGTACACTAGAGATTACTGTTGTTATGCAGCTCATGATCCACATGATAAAACCAGTGTCAAAACCCAGATGAGTGAGAAGCATACGAATACAAAGCCAACTTACTTTGTCATAGGCCTTGGAAAGGTCTATCTTAAGAATTGCTCCTTTGAGTTTCTTGTTTTTGATACTGTGCAAACCTTCTTGGGCCACTCTGATTGCTTCATGTATCTGCCTCCCTTCCAAAAAACAGAATTGTTCATCTCAGATATGATGGGAAAGAATGCCTTTTAATCTTCTTACAAAGATTTTAGCCACTACCTTGTAGACACAATTGCGGAGAGAAATAGGTCTAAAGTCATTTAGAGAAGAAGGATTGTCAGACTTAGGGATCAGGGCAATGAAGGTTGAATTGAAATTAGCAGGGATTCTCCCAATACTTCTTGAATCCTCCACCACTTTAAGAAGATCTGCCCCGAAAAGTTCATAAAGATCAAGGAAAAATTCAATCGACCATCCATCCGGCCCAGGCTCTTATTTTTTTGAAAGCTCTATAGCGTTGCCTTCAACTCTTCTTCAGAAATCTTTTCCATCAGAGCTCTATTATCATCTTCTTCCACAAAGCGGGGAAAAAGTTGTGCCACTCTAATCACCTCCGTTATAGTAGCCTGGTTGTTTGCTCCAAAGAGACCTTGAAAATGTTCAACCCCCACCATAGCCATCCCTTCAAAAGAAGTTTGAGGCTTTCCTTGAGAGTTATCTAGGCTCCAAATGGTGTTCGCAGCTATCCTCCCCTTTGCATAAGCATGAAAGAATAGAGTTCTCATCCGTTGCTTCCAACCAAGTAGCCCTGCTTTTCGATCTCCAGGTCTCTTCTTTTTCCAACAAGAGAGCATTTCTCCTTCCTTCTAACCTAACCAAAAAATCTTTAGACTCTTGAGTCCTCAATTCCCCCCCTCCCCTTCTTCTTCATAGATCCTAGAAAGATCCTATTAAATATGTTTTAATTATATGTCCTCCCTAATCCTCTTTGCATGAGCCCAATCTTTAATAGGGCCTTTAACTCTTTTTAAATTGTCTTCAAACTGATAGGAAGTAGACCGAAGGACCCTGAGGCAAGGCACACACAAGGTATTCACCAGATTAATGAAAGAGTCATCTTTCAGCCAAGATTTATTGAACTTTAGAGGGCCAGGTGGTTTGGACAGTCATTGTCCAATTTCAAAAAAGATAAGGAAGTGATCAGAAACTCCGCCAGCTCCAACCCACTGTCTTAGAAGAAAAAATTTGTCCACCAACTATTCGGCCACCAAGAACCTATCCAGCCTCTTCGCCACCCTGTTTTCACCTGCTCGATTGTTTCTCCAAGTTGGTTTGAGTTTTACAGGTTCAATGTCAATCAGGTTTTTATCAACCAACCTTTAGTAAAGAAACCCGACAGCGAGTTTGCCCTAGCTCGAGGGCCCCAGACTTTCGACTATCCTAGAGAAAAATTCAAGTTACCTCCCAAAATCACTGAGTCCCCCCTGAGAAACCTGACAGGGAGTTTGCCCTAGCCTGAGCCCCCAAACTTCCGACTGTCCTAGAGAAAAATTCAAGTTACCTCCCAAAATCACTGAGTCCCCCCCCCTAAGGAGAGGATTGTTGAGCAAGGACTGCTAAAAGGGGATTCGATTAAGATAAGGGCCATAAATATTGAAAACTGTAAAGACTTATTCTAAATCTAACGCCGAGAACGACAATCCAAGAACAGATTCCATCCCCCAAAGGTTGTGCACTTTGACAAATCTTTCATTCTATCCAATAGCCAGCCCTCCAGATCGACCTCTAACATCCAAAGTTTCAAAAGACCACCCACTGAACCAACTTTCCAATCTCGTCTTCACCACTTCACCAACGCCTAGAGTTTCTTGCAATAAAATGATGTCTGGGTGGTCTAAGGAGACCACCCTCTTAAGTGCTGATCTTTTATGGGGACCAGCCAAACCCCGACAGTTAAAAGACATAATTTTCATGAACGACCCTTCTTTTGGGTTCGCACTGTGCTAAGTGCCCTTTCAAACGACTGTTGTTTTCCTTCCAAGAGATCCTTCTTTGCCTTGTTCTAAGCTTTTGAGATAAAAGACTTCCTCCCTCTTCCTTTCGGAGGCCGTTCCTTCCCTTTTCCCAATCCCCCAGAAATAAGCTTATTACCGGAGCGAAAAGAGTATCCTGAGTCAGTGGATTCCGGATCCAAAGAAGGGGGAACCTCAATCAGGGAGACAGGAGGAGGAGATTCAATGAGGGGAGGGGCAGTCGCAGTCGGATGAGTAGTGATTTTCAAAATTTTCAGGCCCTCGACCGAATCCAAACCAGAAAAAGAAACATTATTCATAACAATTTTAATAGAAGGAAAAGGGGGAGGAGTACCCGCAAACTGGGGCCCCTGAACACGCAGCAGCTCAGTTGGTTCCGCTGGGCTTTCCTCTGTTAAGATAGGAAGCTGTTCTTCCTCCGGAGCTTGACCGACCCCCTGC
Source organism: Pseudotsuga menziesii (assembly GCA_001517045.1). Classification (NCBI taxonomy): domain Eukaryota; kingdom Viridiplantae; phylum Streptophyta; class Pinopsida; order Pinales; family Pinaceae; genus Pseudotsuga; species Pseudotsuga menziesii. The sequence continues at coordinate 200,631 of LPNX010186671.1, forward strand.
TCCGCTCCTGAACCCTCCTGAGTAGGCTGATCTCCGGTCGACGAGGAAGGCCCAGCCGGTACTGATTTGTCAATTCCATCAAACCACTTACGCCGACCACCATTCCTGGTCCGAAGGGGAAGTTTGCAATCTGAGGCGGGATGACCGTAAGCATGACATCTCCAACACCTAAAGGGAACGTTCTCATATTCCAGTTTCTGCAAAATAGCATAAGGGCCCCAGCTCAGCTTCATATCCTCCGCCAAACCTTCCCTAACATTAAGGTTTACCAGAATCCGGGCTACCTTCTTCTCTTTTGTATACACAAAGGAGTAGTCCCCCCCAGATAAGAACCCAAAATGTTCCCAATACCCCTGAAATGTTCTTTCGACCAATAATCGAGAGGGAGACCGGGTAGCCGAACCCAGAAAGGGGCAGTATCAAAGCGCTCTCGGGTGGCATCAAAAAGCGGGTGCCAGGGCTTTAGCATAACTGGACAATGATCCCAGTTCCAATTCCTGTTGAGAACCCAAAGCGCATGCTCCGCCTTAAGAAATGTGAAAGCAAACCAGTTCCGGTACAATCCCACCACCTCCGGAACATAACCAATATGCACCCTCCAGTGCGCCTCCGCCCAAGCCACTATATTCCGCAGAGAAAAAGACCGGCCTAAGGCCTTGCCAACCAGACTTTGTTCAGCCATTTGTGCAACCTCGTTCCAGTCTATGTCCTCCTCCCCCAAAGCATAAGTATAATTCATGCGGCGGGATTTAACCCACCAATTCCTTCTTCTTTTTCCCGGGTGCGCCAAGCCATCCGAATACTCCCCTCCACTGTCTTCTGAGCTCATTCCGGAACTCGATCTAGGGCTTACAAAACCCCTCTGTTCGCGGGCACCAAGCTGCCCTACACCGCGGCTCTCCACCTGATTGCCGAACAAACCTCCAAAAACCCTAGACTCCGGTTCCGACTGCAACGCACGGTGCCTTGTTCAAACCCAAACCTCGATCTCTTCTATCCACCACAGCTTCTACCGGCCCGCCCTTCTCCTCAAAAGCATGGAAGGAGCGAACAGAACACAACATCTTCTCCTCAAACATGTAATAAAATGGACAGAGGTAACAGAACACAACATGTTCTCCTCAAACATGTAATAAACTAAATTCAAAATTGGGTGGAGAAGATGGAGTTGGCTAATATCCAGACCATTTGCATCTTTTTAAAGCGAAGTTTGGCTGGAATCCGGAAACACGATTTGCGGTTGAAAATGAAATTAATGGATTTAGGACCTTCCATTATGTTTAGGACACTTACTATGCTGCAATTCCAATTACTCAAAACTATTTTTTGAACAATTTCCTTTGGATTTTGGTCAAAAGACTTGGCAGAAAGACTTGGCAGATTTTAGGTGCAAATTATTGCATTGTTATCAAATTATGCAATTCTAATCACTGAAAACTATTTTTTGAATAATTTCCATAAGATTTTGACCAAAAAACTTGGCAGATTTTAGATGCAAATGGTCTAAAATTTAGCTTACTCAAGAGAATGATAACATCTTCTCCTCTTAAGAGCCAATTTAAACTCAATATTGCACTGTTATTAGAGATGGTATGTTGCAAATACAAGGATTGAATTTTGCATTAATGAAAGATTAATGTAAATGAAATCACCTGACACCAAAACCTCTATACACCCACACTCTGTAAGATCTAGCAATGTTTTTGCACGTTTTGAAAATTTCTTGAAAATTCATAGCTAGAAATAGATAAAAACCAGCTAAAAATAAAGAGAAAATAATCCCCTAATTAAACAACTCATTTCAAGTTGTCTTAGCTTTTAATGATCTTCTTAACATACAATTTAGTCCTAAAATTTGCATAGACCTATTTTGTTCAACAAAGAAAAGCCAGGGGTTGCACATTGAGTTTGCACAGTAGCTGTTGTCCAACATCATTGGCATCCTCTCGTTACTTTATACATAGTGCACCACCTTTGAAAGTGATTACGCTAACTCCATGTAGTGAGTTCTCTCCATGTTATCTACTAACAATTTATTATAAATAGCCAAAACCCAAAGATTTATTAACAATTTCTATATAAATATAAAGTATCTTGATTCATCAATATGATACCTCGTGGCTCTTATATCTATTGATTATGTTGATGATCATCATTATAACTATAACAATATTATTATTCAATTCATTAGTATGATATTTTGTGGCTCGTATATCTATTAATTATGATTTTTTGATGATGATGACGATTATAACTAAAACAACATTATTATCAAATCCATTGAGATCAGTGTTTCTCTATTAAATTTTAACAAAAAAAAGTTAATTTTTTTAATATTAAGACACTATAAAGAGGTCATTAATCCTAACTTGGAAGATCGGAAGTATAAGTATCTCTCGGTAGTAACTAGCTCATGGAAGAAAATTAATATAGCCAAGATTAAAACAAACTTTTATGAACTCCATAGCGAAACAAGACGTTGGTCTATTCCTAAATCTCCATGGGTGTGAGTCTATGGGCATTGAGGATGAAAATCACTTTCTCTTAGAGTGCCTTGCTTACACCCACATTAGATCTGAGTTTCATAGTATTTGTTACAATACAAATATTTATAACCTCCTAACTTGCCAAAACTATAGTGAGCTTGGAAAGCTTTTTGAGCACACTAACAAGATTTTAAAGTAAACCAAGTATTGTCCGAGACCAAAGTTAGTCTCAGTGAACATTAATCATTATCATCCTAAACCTTAAAAGAATGTTTTTGTTTTTGTTTTTATTTTGTTATTTCTCATCTAAGTAATTTGAAAATAATATTAAGTAAATAAAATTTCATGCAACACACTTCAATTTTCCAACAAAACAAAGAACAATAATGATGGCGCTCATTGCCAGTTGTATGCATTATTGGTCAAGAGTGGTTTTTCATACTAAGAGTGGTATATTGAGGATTTATGAATAAATAGCAAGCTTTTAAGAATGAATTTAATTTTTTATATATATAAAAATTAAGGATGAATAGGATATTGGTTAAATTTTGTTATTATTTATTGTGATTTTTTATGATGACGATGGCAACAAGATCACTATTTTGAGACCACCAATAGTCTATCAAATTTTAATAAATAAAAGTTAATTGTTTTGTTTTATACTGTGTTATAGTCAAAGAATTTGAAAGAAGATTATTAAGTTCAATTTGGATTTCATAAGTTAACACAACCAATCTTAATGGTGTTACAAATGTTTTGAGAACTGGAATCTATAATTTTCATGTAACTTATGCATTTAAAAAAAAAAAAATCATCTTCTACTTTGTTAGAATTGCAAAACTTATAATTTTTTTTCTCAAGATGTTGTAGGTCTTGTCAACCATTGGGTTTCACTATCAAGCTTATGAGGTTTTGTTCTTATTTTTGCAATATTTATTTTCTTCTTAATGCTAGCAAGAGGAAAGAGATAATTTTGATTTTGTAACTTAAAATCGATGACATTTATGTAATTAACCAACTTTTTCTTATTTTCATTGTACAGCCATAGGTTTTTTGTAAGTTAATTACAATAATACATTTAATGGTGCTAATATTATTAAGGGCACCCTTGTTATGGTAGGGACCCTCTATGGATCAATGTCTTCAAACGCAGTACAACGGTTTGGGTTTGAAGCACTGGAGGGATCTCCCTTACATTACCTTATGGGGAATTTGGGTCGCCCATAACTTTGCAGTTTTCGAAAATTCAATCAATTTAGCCTTCAAGATTGTTATGCAAGTTGGATATTTGTTATAGTATTTTGCATATGAGGATATTCCAAAAGTTCCCAAGGGATTAAAAGAGATTGTTTTGGACAAGAGCAGGCCATGGGCCTTTTCTTTATGGTGCTTGCCGACTGAGGGTGCCATGGTTATATTTCACTCTACTTTTGTCCAAGAATCATAAGTTATATTTCAAAGGAAGTTTAGGGCGTAGAACCAACAACTAGGGTGAGTTTAATGCATTGGTTTACTTACTTTGGTTTTCCTTTTCCATTCATGTTACAAATTTGGAGGTGAAAGATGACTCCCTTCTAACTATAAATTGGATGAGTGGGGGTGTACATTTGGTCAGCAACTCACTCCACTATTTGTCTCAAGAGTTGTAGGTTTGGAAGTCTCTATTCAATGCATCGAAATCCAACATTTAGATAGAGAACAAAACTATGAGGTTGCTGCTGTGTCTAAAGTTGGGGTGGACCTGGATGAAAATAGTTTTGTTCTGGAAGAATTTGACAATAGTGTTAAGCTCCTAAGCAGGAGAGACTGCTTATTATATTTTTAAACATTATACTTTATAAATTGTTTTGTAAGTTTCCAAGATTATGTTTTTGATCGGGACCATTAAATAGCTAGAATTAACAATTTATTTTGAAAAGTCTTGACTATTGTAAGACAATGTTTCTGGACTTCTTAAGTTTTGGTGCTCACAAAGCACATGATGAATGTATTTTGGTTCTACTGGAATAAAAATAATTTTTTTCCTGATATTTTCTTTTTATTAAGGGCACCCTCTTCTACTACCCCCAATAATAGAGCCAAGAAGTAACATCTATATTCCACCCTCTATTTAGCCTTAATCAAATTCTACTAATGTTTGATATTGTGATAGGAAACCTATTTTTCTTCATGTTTCCTAACGTATACAATAAGTATCATATCATAGGCTTATTATCCACAACTAGGAGACCATCCACTAAAATAAGGATAAGATAGGACATATTGCTTTTAATTCTAAAATTGTTGTTATAAAATATTTTTGGAGTTGCTTGATTTTCCTCTATGGCTCTCTAGAATTCAATACCACAACCCTAGATGTCATAACCATACAAAATCAATCATCTAACTACTGTGTCAAAGAGAAACTTCAATTCCTAGAATTAGACATAACTTCTTGACAATTATTTCCAAAGACAAAAAAAATTTCATCATCCATTAATCATTCCTTCAACATTACAATTTAAAGTTAGCTTATGATAAATATCAATTCCAAAACACTTCTATGAAGTGACTTCTTCCAAGTTTTGTTATTATAAACAAACTTAAGGTATGCGAATGCCTACACTTGAAGAGCATTATGTTTGCTTTATGAATAAATTAAAAGTCACAAAGGTGATTCATGATTAAAACTACTTTTTCTAATGTTTTGTGTCATTGCTCTCTTATCTTATCATGAGCATTATATTTGGGTTTATGTATGAGATATGTTTGCATGTTATTGTTTTTCCACTGTTAAATTTATGCACATTGTTAAGCTCTACTATGAAATTAACAATGGTCATGAGAGATTTGTTGGCATTAAAAAGCTGCCTTTGCTATTAAGTAGTGTAAAATATAGTGTCACAAACCCCCACGATACATGACTATGCTAATACCAACCATTGTGAAACAATAGTTGTCTATATGCTAGATTTCCTAGTTAATAATTAAATTTAGTTAATCGATTATTAAATTAACATTATAAGCAATCTCAATGGTTATTTCTAGCTTCCTGACTTGATCGTACTTTCTCGACGTTCTTGACATTAGGAATCATAATTCAGAACACTAGTGCAACATATTTAAATCACTTTACAAATACCGATGTTTTGATCTTGGAATTCGGTTCTTCCAACGTCAAACATCGGACGCCAGCACGAGATAGAACTTCATTCTCAACGATCATGTCAATTCCAATGTCGGTACTTCGGTGTTGGCACCTCGGCATCGACATCGATATGATTATCCATTCACAATAATATGTCGATCCCAACTTCGGTACATCGAACCTTGGGAGTCAACACTGGCTAAACAACAATTTTCCAATGATCTTTTTGATGTCGACATCAGCATTAAAACTATGGTTGATCCACATCTACATTGGGCGTTGTCGCCCTCCGACTCGGAAGTGGGATCGAAACCACAACTCCACAAGCCAACCCATTCAGAAGTTGGAACGATTCCGTTGTCAGCATTTCCACTTTGACATTGGCACCAAAGTTCCTCTCTGATGTGGGTCCCACCACATTTGAACTTAAAAGAAACATCATAAAACTCCAACGATTCACATGCACTGGGATCTATCACCCTTCGACTTGGAAGTCAGAAATCAGAAATCAGAATGGAACCACAACTCTACAAGGAAACCGCCGATTCTGACACAGTACTTCGACACTTCGGCAACTAACTTGCTGTTTAGCAACATACTCCGTTGAGATTTTTCCTTATGGCCTTAGACATCGGCACTGGAAACTCAAAAATATTTTTTATATTTAAAAGTTGTGTTCATATGCAAATTAAACGTGCACAGCGGAGATTAAATTGATCCACACACATGATTCATTTATATACAAGCATAATTAGACACAGGCATCAATTAAAAAAGTGCCATATTAATATACACAAGAACATTTATCTTAACAATGCAGATCCAAACAACTGGCTCTGTAAGAGCGATTTTCCACCAGGGATGATTTTAAGGAACCATACTTATTTAAAAGTGTATGAATGTTGGCGAATATTACCAATTCTCAAAATGCCAACTATAAAATGATTGGCGATATTTTTCAAAGAATATTTTAATTTCCAAGGATTTTATATCGTTTATATAATAATTTGGCGATTTTTAGGGTGAAAAAAATTTACTCCATCAAAATTGGGCGAAATAGGGCTTCAAAAAATACAAAATGGCGAATGTTTTTTGGGAGAAAAACATGGAAAAATAGCCCACTGGGCTAAAATCCGCCCCTAAAATTATCTTTGTTTTCCACCCAACCATAGGCAATCTGTCTAACATATACTATTTATGTTGAGAGGCCACCCCCAAGCTGGTCTATGAGGCTACCAAGGTGAAGAAAATGATTATAGGATTCTCTCTCTCAACCCACAACCCATTCTTCTCTCTATGCTTAGCCAAATGCTCATACAAAGCTCTACAAGGATCTGACTTAACTCTCATAGCCTTGGTTTCCACAATACCTACCCCACACAGCACCCTTCTTGGCTCAAGCATCCCCTTCATCGATCCAAGATTCTCTTGGGCGATCCATCTTGTTAAGTGCTTCTAGTGTGTGCATAGAAGAAGACCAATTTATCAAATATTGTTGGAGAACCAGCTATAACCTACTTTTTTATTTTATAAAATAATATAATTAATTATACTATATTATATGATTTATGTATTTAATATTTAATATTATTTTTTTAATAAAAACAAGAAATTTATATAAATAATCTCTCTCACACAACTAAAAATATTAGTTAATACAAAATAATCATGGTGTACAATGCATTTTGAAATTATAATTTTATTATTATTATTGAATCATTAGTCCTTCTTGAGTCTTAAATTGAATTTTAGATGATAAATATACTATAGGGAATCATATATATATATATATATATATATATATATATATATATATAGTCTTAAACTACATTNTCTCTTAATCACTTGAGCTAACCCTAATATATATTTTTGGGAAATTAAAGTGAATTTTGAGGCTTTGTTAACCCGGGTATAATGTCTTATACTCATTAGGAACTCAATATGTTATTTGTGAAAATTGAATTTGGGATAACACTCATTCTTCCGAACTATCCAAACTTGACCCTATTAGAAATTGAATTTGGAAGAGGATAACACTAATTCCTCCAAACTATCCAAGTTAGACATTGTTGACTCTCTCTATATATTAATTACTTTGAAATAATGTTAATAATAATAAAAAACTCGAAAAAAAAATAATTAATTTGAACTTTTTTATAATTTAGTGAAATTTTGCTTTGTTTAAAAATAAAAATCAAAACATTAGTTTGGTCATGGAGGAAGACATAAAACTAAGTTGCTCTTCTTCATATATAAGGAAACAATCAAGGGCAAAATTGAGTAGTAGTTTCAAAATTGTAACGACATTGTAAACCACGAGGAGATGGAGCACGCTCTGGTGCCCGCTCTGCATGTATGGCGGTCTATACCATGGCGGCCTTCTCCTTAAGCTACGCATTGCCTCTAGCTAACCTGGGCCCTCTCTCCATGTTTGTTTGTATGGTTATTCGGTCTTTGCCCTGGATTCTGTCATTCCCTTTCTCTGTCTTTCATGCACTCCAGTGGTTATTGGGTTCCTCTTGGTTTCTGCTATCTCACAGTAGGCGGCTTCTTGGAGTTCCTCCCCTGACCAGGGGGACTAGTACCAACCAAGTTAAAAAGTGGGAAGTGCATCGAATCTTTCAGTCGCCTCTGTGTTTTGGGTTTTTGTCATGCTGGGTTTATCAATCTTGCATGGGTTATTACGTTGTGTATGCTCATGATTTCCTTTCGCTCGTCGACTTGAGTAGGGTTGACTTCTGCTAATCCCTCGGTTTCTCTCGAAATACTAGGGTTTGGTCCTTTTTCTTCGGTTTTCTGTCTGTCTCTCTTGCCCCGATACTTTTCTCCAGGAACTAGGATTCTGGTCCTTTCTCTTCGGTTTTCTGTTGGTTTTCCTGTCGGACTGATAGTCTCTTTGGCCGGACCTTCCTTTCTGTCTGGTAGGGTTTGCCCTAATCAGGGGTTTTGACTTCGGTAGGTTTACTGGGTACTGTTTCCGGTTTCTCAGCAGTATCAGGCCAGGTTTGGTACCGGCTCAAGGTTTCCGGGGATCTTAGGGTTTTCCATCTGTTTCTTTTCCATCGGTTGGTGGTTTGTTGTGGGCTGTCTCTGTGGACACGTTTGGGGTTGACTTTGTAGGCTCTCCTCATGGATGACATAGGGGCCTCTTCACACTTTCGTCGTAAGCGACATGCTAAAAACATTAAAACCCTTGATGGTAGGTTTCGCTACGTCCTTGGCCATGATATCTACATAGACCGCGTGTCGTCCCTGTGCTCACGAGCTCTAGTAGGGTGTTTGGAATATTGTCGGATGGGGAAGAAGGCCTGGATCAATTGGACTTATATACCAACTATCAGTCCCCTATCTAATGGTTGGATTGTCTTCGTCTTCTTGGATGCTAAACATGCTACTCTCATTCTGGATAATATTTGGCGTATCAGTTCGGGGTCGCTGGTTCTGGGGCGTTGGCATTCACACTTGGACCCTCTTAGGGAGCAGGTGATGAAGCGTCACCTTTGGGTTTTGCTGCCACATCTACCCTTTCCTCTTTGGAATGTGAATATTCTCGAAGGTATTGCCAATACGGAAGGCAGATTCGTGGCTGTTGATGAAGACTTCCACCTATCCTTTGATAAAAGAATGGCTCGGATTTTGGTCGAGCTGGACGTCTCACTTGGTTTACCTGCCGAGGTGGAGATACTCTGTAAGGAACGTCTTCTGGTGCAGAAACTGGATTATCTCCACGTTCCCTTCCGCTGCAGTAGGTGTCGGGACACTGGACATCTCCGGAGAACCTATCCCTTACTCATCAATGTTCAATCTGGCTCTAGCCTGGAAGGAACCCCCGTAACCAGAACACTAATTGAATCCTACCCTCCGGAGCATTCAAAAAAAGATATTTACTCACAGTCTGTATCTCTCTTCGAAGATGTTTCTGATTCATTGCTTGAAGCTATTAATGTAATGGAAAAGGCTCCTGTTGTTGCTGGCACTCCTATCATGACCTCGCTAGAGACCACCCCTATGGTTTCCCCTGTTGAACCCTCCTTTGTTGGCTCTCTGGAACCTTCACACAGTTCCCCTTCTTACACCACCCTGAACCCTTTGGTGCATTCTATCGTCACTCCTAACTTGGCCTCAATAGAGAACTCCCCTTTGGTCTCCTCTGTTGAACCCTCTTTCATTGGCTCTCTGGTTCTATCACATCATTCTCCTTTTAATGCCACCCTGAACCCTACTGTGCCTCCATTTTCTTCTCTTGTGGATTTTCCTCCACTCCCAACTAACACCGCATCTCCCCCTCTTTCCCCTCCCCTCGCAGTCCATTGTCCTCCCCCTCTCTCTCAGATCCTTCCCTACATAAATCGTTGTCAATCTTCTCAGCAACTACACCATCCTCTCCGTCTACTCTCCACCTAGACTCCATCCGATTTGAGAATGTGACTGTTAGGAAAAAAAAAGAAGGATAAGAAGGGTCTGATTGGGGATCTTTCCACTGCCTCTCCTCCTTATATCCCCCTTTCAGTTCGCATCAAAGATGCAGCAAGAGGGTTACTCCTCGGGGACTTAGAGCATCACCTCCCCTCCCACCTGTTCCTTAATGTTGATCCTCTCCCTAAATGTCAGAGGTTTAGGGGGTAAGACCAAACAATGCAGCCTCCGTTCACTTTTCCTTTCGATTCATCCGAACATGATTCTCCTATAGGAGACCATGTGCAGTACTTATCCTGCTCTTTATGCTTTCTCTAGGCTCCTTCCCAACTGGGAATTTTGCGCCATAAGCGCTTCTGGCCTCTCGGGTGGGTTATTGACTGCATGGAACCCTCATAGGGTTAGATGCCGTGCTTTTGAGACTGTTGCAGGTATCCTTGTAAGGGCCAATTTCCACGATATGAATACGCCCTTAGACATTCTCAATTGCTATGGCCCTTACCGGGAAAGGGATATTTTCTGGGAGAAGGTACACAGGGGGGGACTTCTTAATTCTCCTAACCTGATTCTAGGTGGGGACCTTAACTTGACCATGAGAGCTTCTGAGACCTGGGGAAAGCGGGCTGTCTTAGATCCTCTTACTTCACATTTCAAGCTCCTTTTTTATTCAGTGGGACTTATAGATATTGCCCCATCCAGTGTTGGTCCCACTTGGAGGAATGGCAAGGTAGGTGATGAAGGGATAAGCAAAAGACTTGACCACTTTTTAATAGCTTCTTCTTTGATCCCTTCCCTCTTAGTTCACTGTGTGTGGACTCACCATACTAATATTTCTGATCACTACCCTATCTGCTTGGAGTGGAATAAATCACTGGGATCCTGTAATTATCCATTTAAATTCAACAGATCGTGGCTTAAGGATCCGGATTTCATATCCTGGGTCTCCAACAAATGGCCTAGACTGTCTCCTTCTTCTTCTGGTTCTGATTTGGATCTCCTTACCCACAAACTCCAAACCCTTAAGTGGGAAGTAAAGAAATGGATCAAGGAAAAATGCACTATCTTGGAGTCTGAGTCTCACAGGTTGGATAAGGATATCAATTCCCTACTCTCTTGTTCCTCATTTGGTATTCTCTGCCATGAGGAACAGTTGTCCCTGTCTCAGCTCAGATCTGAAAAAAAAAGAATTTGTTGGAACACTTCCTTTTGACTTGGCAGCTCAAAAGTCAGGCTAAGTGGGCACTGTATGGAGATTCAAACAGCAACTATTTTCATGCCCTAGCATCAGGAAGAAGGAATCAAAATGCTATTTGGTCCCTTATGGATGATGAGGGACACTGCATTGAGGATGAAACTGCACTAAAGGATCTGGGACAGAGTCATTTTGCTGATATTTTCAGAGATGACAATCAGACCTACTTGATGGAACAACTCAAGGTTGTCTTGCTTTATCCCAATATGATCTCTCACGTAGATGCTCCTTGTCTCATACAACCTGTTACTTTGTCCGAAATAGAAAGTGCCTTACACTCGTTCAAAAAAGATAGGAGCCCAGGCCCTGATGGTTGGCCTGTTGAATTTTATCTACACTTCTTCGACTTGCTGGGTGATGAATTACTGTCTGCAGTGGATTATGCTAGGGTTTCGGGCTGTATTCCTCCCTCCCTAAACTCTACCTTCCTTGCATTAATCCCTAAAAAAGAAAAGTCCAACCTTCGCAGATTTTAGGCCTATCTCCTAGTGCAATCTATTATACAAATTGATTTCGAAGGTTATTGCGGTGAGGCTTAAGCCTTTCTTGGACTCCCATATATCCAAAGAACAATATGGTTTTCTAAAAAATCACTAGATTGTTGAACCTATTGGTATTGTACAGGAAACTCTCCACACTGTGAAAGCCAAGAATTCTTGTGCTCTCATCCTCAAATTGGACTTGGTAAAGGCATTTGATCGTGTAAACTGGTCCTTCATTAGACTCATTTTGATCCAGATTGGGGTACCTCTCCTGGCTGTAAACTGGATAATGGGATGTCTAAATTCAGCTAATTTTGCAGTACTTATCAATGGTACTCCCTTGAAGTTCTTTGTAGCCTCTAGAGGTATCAAACAAGGCTGCCCCCTATTTCCCTTGCTCTTCATACTTGTTATTGAAGGGCTCAGCCTCCTGATTGTTGATGCAAGGGATCATGGTCTCATTAAAGGTATTAAGATCACTTCTACTCTTGCACTTACACATCTCCTCTTTGTAGATGATGTGATCCTACTGGGCTCTGGCACCTTATCTGAGTGGATGGATTTCGATGTTATATTAAGTACTTTCTGTAAGGCTTCCGGGATGTGCATTAGTATGGACAAATCATGTTTTCTCTTCAATAATGTGGATGCTGATATCCGCACAGACATTGCCCGTGCACTGCCCTATAAAATGGAGCCTATCATCATTGGTTTTAAGTATCTTGGCTATTATCTCAAGCCTTTGGGGTATAAGGTTAGTGACTGGAATTGGCTGATTCAGAAATTCGAAAACAGAATCTTTCACTGGGCACATAAGCTTCTCTCTCTAGGTGGTCGGTTGATCCTTGTACAAGCAGTGTTGTCTAGTATCCCGGTCTATTGGTTGGGCCTTCCTCCCATACCTGTATCTGTATTGAATAAACTCAAAAGTTTAGCATTTGCCTTTTTATGGGGCTCCTCTGGCAATAAGCACAGGTATCATCTGTCCAATTGGAAGGACCTCTCCTGGCCGAAAGAGAATGGGGGATGGGGTATTAAGAATTTGTATTGGTTCAACATTGCACTTAGATTAAAAAGTCTGTGGATGGTTCTACAAAATGATGGATTATGGCATCAAGTTATTATCAGTAAATACTTGAAGAAGCACATGGCAGTGTCTTGGCTCAGAGGTAAGAATTTCAGTTTACGTGGAGTTTTTGTTATTTGGAAGGGGTTCCTGCTAACCCTTCATTGGCTTGGTAGAAGCCTTGCCTGGCAAGTTGGCAATGGTAAAAATGTTCTTATTGGCATTGATCCTATTATTGGTATTTTCGACTCGCACACAATGCCTGCTGGGTTTCGTGAGTACTTAGAAGATCTGGATATTGCCACTCTCTCACAGGCTCGAAATACCCTTCCTGGATTACATAAGTATTGGTACATAGCCGAGGATCTCTGCGTTGATGGGGATTGGAAACTTGCTTGGGACACCTTCACGAGAAGTATGGAAATTGGTGGTATATGCATCAACTCACAGTCTGATTCTCTGATTTGGGCATATAACAAGTACGATGGTTCTGTATCTGCAAAACTGGTTTATGACAACATTGTTCTCTCATCTTCACCCCCGGCTGGCAGCAGATTACTTACATATATTTGGACTGGCTCTCTTTCGAGGAAAATCAATTGTTTTATTTGGCTGGCTTTGATGAACAAGCTACTTACTTGGGATAATCTCCAGAAGAGAGGATGGACTGGGCCTGGTATCTGTGCACTTTGCAGTAAGGATGAAGATAGTGTCCAACACCTATTTTTTCATTGCTCTGTCTGGAAGAATGTACTCTCTATCTTGAAGGAACAGTACCATATCACTCCTTCATTTCAGTCTAATGATCTCAGCTCGTTTTTGGAAATGTGGACTGTCAGATTCTCCAAGCAAACAACTTATTGCTATCTCCCTTTTCTCGCCATGTGGGCTATTTGGAAAGCTAAAAATATCTTTATTTTTGAAGGGAAAAAAGTGCCTGTCAAAAGCTTAATCCACCAGATTGCTTACTCCTCACAGATGTACTATCCTCCTGTAATTAAGGTTAAAAAATCAAGAACATTGGGCCCGGGTCCTGTACTAGTCTACCCCCGTGGATTTTTTGATGAGGCATCTGCAAAAAATGTTGGAGGGGTTGGCTTTTGTTTGTTCTTGAACGAGTCACATTCCTTCGAGTTTGCATTGGGGGCGGGATCATGTACCAACACTAAAGCTGAACTAATTGGGCTTTGGGCCCTTCTGCATACAACCCAAATGATGGGGATACCCATGCTCAAGATATTTGGTGACTCTTCAGTCATTATTAATTGGGCAAAGGGTACAGCCTCCCTTTCACCACCTGAACTCTATCATTGGTGTAGGGACACTAGAAAGCTCTGTTCTTGCTTTCTAGAGCTGTCTTTTTGCCATATCTACCGTGAATACAATCAGCTTGCAAATTGCCTTTCTAAAAAAGCTCTTTTTTTGGCTCCGGGATCAGGGAGTTACTTTGAATTTATTGAAGGTCTTTTGGCCTCTCATGATAGTTTCGAGCTCTTTTGAGTCTGGTGCTGGAGCATGTACTCCTTTTTTTTCTTGCACTCTTTTTGAATGTTTTGGAGCTGGCTCTTTTAGAGTGCAGTTCTGCACTCTTTGGTTCACGGTAGATATAGTTTAGAGTGACAGTTTTATCTGATGGGAATTTGTATTGTTGGATATGTACTTCTCCCCCCTTTCAGCTCTGTTGAGTTGTGACTCGTACTTGAAGTATCATAAGTTTGTAACTTTTTGATCCTCCTGCTTGATTGTAACCCATTATTGGGATGGCACATCGGATGCCCTTTAATTCTTTAATGAATATCAAGGACAGACTTTTTTCTTCTGAAAAAAAAAAAAGAAACAATCAAGGATCCAATGTGTTATATCATTTTAGGGGCGGCTAATAATAGTCAACCACTTGTGCGCTGAGCTGTGGTCAAACAATAAATAGGTGGTAGTTTTTCAGAATGAGGAAGGATATCTATATATAGGTGGTAGTTTTTCAGAATGAGGAAGGATATCTTTGGCATCTACAATTTGGAATCTTCACTGTGACATGTCTCACATGTCTCAGGAGTGATAGATAGTACATTAATTCCAGGTGGCAAGTCCAATCCTAGGGGTATTTGGAGGCTGTAAATGACGGGCCAAAAAATACAAAGTGTTTCTGTTTAAAAATAATAATAATAGTCAACAGTTTGCATTTGCAGATAACAGCTAATAATAGCTATCCACTATCCTTTATCTCTAACCATTGCATCTTCTGTCCAAGTTTCACCTTCTGCTGCCAAAGGATAGGGGAGCCAAGTGGTGGCTATTATCATAAATAAGAAAGAGCATGCTGAGGGAGGTTCAAAAACAGTTATAAACGCAGTTGCCTGAATGAAAAACAGTATGGAGTAACTATATTATATTCTTGAATCATGGACATATTTCTGTCAAATTCACTTCCTCAAACTTTGAAAACAAATGTCAATTTCACTTCCTGAAACTTCGAAAACAGATCTTTTAAATAAAATTAATTTGGACAATCTTGATCTTGTAGAACACTGTGTTTGGCTCTCTTTTCAATACGTTGACAGGACCAAGAGCAAAGAAGAATCTAGGGTGGTGTAACGTCATATAAAGTTGTCTGTGGAGTACGTCTGTCTGTCTGGGCTGTTTGTCAATGGAAAATTATATACTCGACCAACTTCTTAGGGAATCGGGATATAACGAAGCATCAGAATGACTCCACGTCCAATGCTAGTCAAAATTAACACAACCCACGTTCAAAGAAATAACCTACTTTGGATCACTGTGCTTTTCCATAAACTTTTGAGTAAGACGAGGACTGACTAGTGTTTGGATCACAGCGCTTTTCCATAAACTTTTGAGGAAGACGAGGACTGACCAGTGTTTGTAGGAGGAGAAGAGCAGGAAAGAAGCTTGGTTGATATAATTTTCAGAGTTGTGTGATTTCTTGGAAAATGGTTTGTGAGTTGGTTGCAGAGGACTGACCAGTGTTTGTTGGAGGAGAAGAGGAAAGAAGCATGGTTAGATATAATGTTTAGAGTTGTGGGATTTCTTGGAAAATGGTTTATGAATTGGTTGTAGCATCAGGGGAGGAATAGGCATTTAGTTGAGTAGTATTGAATGATGTGGGGGGTGTTTTGTTGGCTGTTAGATCTTAAAGCAAAGCATCAGCTACAGCATTAAATACTGCTCAGCCCTGTGCTTATTGCTTCTTGTAGTATTATGTGAATTGTGAGTTGGTTGTAACATTATTTTCAGACAATTGGTTTTGCAGTTTGTTTGTTAGAGGAGTGATTGGTTTGACAGAAAAGTAACGTGTATGGAAAGTAGGATTTCACAGTCATGAGGTTAGTTCTTTGTCTGCTTTCAATTTCAGTTTCATATGAAATGAATGAATGAATTATTTTAATAAAGTCCACTAGGCTGAGCAGCCTAAGGGACCAAAAGAATCACAGCCCTAACTCCTCTCCATAGTCGTATCTTCTGCTGTAAATCTTGACTAGAAGACTTGCAATCTGGTTGATATTATCTTCTTCAAAAGGATGGTGCATGTTGTCAGCCTTTAAGCTATCTTCATATCAAATGCCGATATCCTGGTAGGCTACACATTCCATAACAAAGTGTCACTCTGTCTCCACCACACCCTTATTGCAGAATATGCAAGTTCTCTCTTCCCACACTTCCTTAGGTACGGTCCACCTACCCCTCTCACATCTAAGGTGATGTGAACCCGTCCTCAGCTGAGCAACTAACAACTTTGCTTTTCCTTTGATAGCTGCCCCTAAATATATTTTCTCACCATGATCCCAATTTGAGTTAAACTCTTTGATGCATTAGTCTTTTTTATGCCCATTGTGATTGGTCCACATAGCAGAAGTTTGGACAATTGATTTTATAGTTTGGACAATCTTTCAGTTCAGTGCAATTCCATGTAAAGGACTGAAGTTAGTCATCAATTATGAGCAAAAAAAATCCTTTATTAATTTAAAAAAATACACAAATTTTGAGAGCACAGAACACTTTATTTTCATTTAATTTCTATTTTAATGAACTCATGGCATATATCTTTCTGTTTTTCTAATTATACACATATTCCTGTTTAAAGAAAACATTCAAATTTTTCATGACATATATCTTTCTGTTTTTCTAATTATACACATATTACACTGTACACATATTCCTGTTTAAAGAAAACATTCAAATTTTTCATTCAATAATTTCTCCTTCCTATCTCCCACATTCCCATTTGTTGAAACTGACATATTCTTATTTAGCCTCCTTTCTATCTTCCACATTCCCATTTATTAAGACTGACATATTTCTATTAAACCTCCTTCCTATCTTCCACATTCCCATTTATTGAGACTGACATATCCTATTAAGCATTATGACAGTACTCTTAATTCTAGAGCATTCACTGTATGTCCCTCATCTTCAAAGTGTGAGAGCTACTGTCACATTGCTCTCCAATGTGGTCCTATTCTGAGTGGGCCTGTGATCCTATTCTGATCTGCCCTTTTAAAAAAAGTTATTGACTGGACCCTTCAGAAATGCAATGACAAAAGTACAGTACTGAATGTTAAATAAAATTTTAAGATTTAACAGTAATTAATGTTAAATAAATTTTAATGTTAAATATAATTTTAAAGTTTAATAGCAATTTAGTTAAATGGGATCATTGGGATGTTCCATCTTTTCTCGTTATTTAATCATTCAATTTTTTCTGTTAGTTAACTGAGCAGGAGCATTCTATTTTTTTTAATATTTTATAAAATGGTTAATGGACTTTGTAATCAACGAATTTTTATCTTAATTTTAAGAACTAAATTTTATATTTTGTTACCATTTTAATAATTAAAACTTGGAATTTTAACAATTATTTATTTCTTTGTATGATTATTATTTATACCAATTTATCACAACAATACCAACTTCTTTTTCTTAATTATTCAATCTAAACTCAATTAACTAAAATATTTGGAAATATTTCATTTTAATTTTAAACACTTATATGACTAAATCCAATCTTCTCAGAGACAAACATGTAATAAAATAAATTCAAAATTGGGTGGAGAAGATAACATCTTCTCCTCTTAAGGGCCAATTTAATCTCAATTATTGGAGTGTTATTAGAGATGGTATGTTGCAAATACAAAGGTTGAATTTTGCATTAATAAAAAATTAATGTTATGATCCATATAGATATTATTTTGATGATTTCTCACAAAGAAGGGTTGAATTTTGCATTGATAAAAGGGTTCCAGTTTACAAAAAGCCCTCATGGTAGCGGCAACTGAAGACCAGTAAACAAAGAAACCAGAATAGCCATAGGTGCCCTTGAGGAAGCGGCAAAGGCATTTAAGCCATCAAAAACGCCCTTGAGGAAGCGACGATCAAACAACCTGAAACCTTAACAGAGTTTATAACTGAGTAACATATTTAACAAACTACCTAAAAGCTAATAAACAGAGAGACTAAAACTATGCAGGGAAGCGGAGAGTCGATTGCATGCAGGACAACGAACCTGAACGCACAGACGAATTCTAACCATCCGAGCTAGAGGACATACCATTACCGGATGCTTCGTGCCTACCAAGTTTGAGAGCGAGCTTGTCCACCTTAATTTCTAGCTCAACAATTTGCCTGGTGAGCGAGTTTTCAGTTCGCTTGACCTTCCGTTTGATTTTCTTTTGAAGAAAGACCAAATCTTTGTTCACATGTTCCAGTCTCCTTCCGCCCTCATAGTCAATAGCATTCACCTGAGTTTGCAGCGATTTGAGCTCATGCTTCACCTCCCTTATCTTTGTGTCCACCGAATTTGGAACAAGCGCAACCGCGGAAGAGGAACCCGCTTCCATCTTGAGTAACAGTAGTCTCCAAGCGGCCAGATGACAGATCTCCCGACTAAACAGCACAGCAAGCGTGCTTCGGCCCTCTGCCTTCCACTCCTTTATATCCATAAGCTTTGGGGAGATTGGTGTCACCTCATAATCCAACGCACAAGGAATCAAGCAAATGCTCGAGTGATTTGACGCGACCTTCATACCAGAGATCATCAGAGTTTCGTATGCTCGAGTGGTAATTACCCGCATTAAAACAATTGCTGCAACCTCCTTCGACATGACTTATACTAAATTCACCTCATGCGAGAGCCCTAGGTC
The DNA here is from genome assembly GCA_001517045.1 of Pseudotsuga menziesii. Classification (NCBI taxonomy): domain Eukaryota; kingdom Viridiplantae; phylum Streptophyta; class Pinopsida; order Pinales; family Pinaceae; genus Pseudotsuga; species Pseudotsuga menziesii. Next base: position 219,612 of record LPNX010186671.1, read on the forward strand.
CATGAACACCATTAAACCAGCAAATCCCCTCCACGACGAACAATGATATATCATGAGGTCACCTGTCCTGTAGACATTAAGATGCAGGACGGAGCTCTGAGGGTTCAAGTGTCTTCACAACGGACGAAGAGACAGTCCGGGCATATCATTTATGCAAAACCTCGCGTGGCCACGTGAACACCACGCTCCACACGTCCATGCAGCCCGCCAGCACGCGGAGGAACGAGGGAGAAGGGTCCACGGAGGGGAGGCCCATGATAAGCCCCCAGGCCTAAGGGGGAGGGCAGAAGGAACCCTGCTCATTAAAAATAAGCTCCCCGGGGCTTAGGGAGGCACCTTTGTTGGCCTCTAGATCAGCAGAGGAGTTGTTTTCCCTCAACACATGGTAGAAATCAATTTTTTTAAAGTGGGAGGCTTGAGTCACAATCTTGTGGATAAGATGCCTCAGAGCCATATGAGTTGGCATAAGTTTTTCAGTAAGAGCACGGATGACAATTCTGGAATCTCCAATGACGATTAGCTCGGAGATTCCCAATGCCTTGGCTATCCTTAATCCTTTCCATAGAGCCAAGGCTTCAGCCATATTGTCGATGTCGATGCGCAGCCCCCATGCGAACTTAAACTCCATTGATCCGTCCGGAGTGAAAAAAACTCCGGCCCCCCTTGCCGCCCCGATTAATAAAAGATTAATGTTAATGATCCATATAGATATTATTTTGATGATTGCTCACAAAGAAGATGGTGAGAGTATGGACTAAGCATTTAAAGTTGTCTTACCTTCTAATGATATTCTTAACATACAATTTAGTCCTAGAATCTACATAGAGCTATTTTGTTCAACCACGAGAAGTCATGTGTTTGTCCAACATCATTGGCATCCTCCGGTTGCTTCATACATAGTGCACCACCTTGGAGATTGATTACGCCAACTCCATGGAGTGAGTCCTCTCCATGTTATCTACTAACAATTTATTATAAATACTCACAATCCAAAGATTTATTAACAATTTCTATATAAATATAAAGCATCTTTAGTGATCAATATGATACCTCGTGGCTCTTATATCTATTGATTATGATTCTTTATGATGATGATGATGATTATAACTATAACAACATTATTATCCAATCCACTGAGATCGGTGTTTCTTTATTAAATTTTAACAAAAAAAAGTTAATTATTTTGATATTAAGATACTATAAAGAGGTCATTAATCCTAACTTGGAAGATGAGAAGTATATCTCGGTAGTAACTAGCTCACAGAAGAAAATTAATATATCTCGGTAATAACTAGCTCACGGAAGAAAATTAATATAGCCAAGATTAGAACAAACTCTCATGAACTCCATAACGAAACAGGGCGTTGGTCTATTCCTAAATCTCCATGGACGGAAAGGGTTTTCCATCTGTGTGAGCCTATGAGCGCTGAGGATGAAAATCACTTTCTCTTAGAGTGCCTTGCTTACACCCACATTAGATCTGAGTTTCATGGTATTTGCTACAATACAAACTTTTATAACCTCCTAACTTACGAAAACTATAGTGAGCTTGGAAAGCTTTTTGGCAAGATTTTTGAGCACACGAACAAGATTTTAAAGTAAACCAAGTATTATCCTTCTTAAGGTCCGATAAACCAAAGTTGGTCTGAGTTGACGTTAATCATCATCATCATAAACCTTGAAAGAAGTTTTTGTTTTATTTTATTATTTCTCATATAAATAATTTGAAAATAATATTAAGTAAATAAAATTTGATGCAACACACTTAAATTTTCGAACAAGCAAAGAACAATAAGAACAATAATGAGGGCCCATTGCGAGTTGTATGCATGCCATAATTATTGAGTTATAAATATTTTAATAAGTTAAAAGAGTGGTTTTTCATACTAGGAGTGGGTATATTGACGATTTATGAATAAATAGCAAGCAAATTTATAATATATATATATATATATATATATATAGAGAGAGAGAGAGAGAGAGAGAGAGAGGGGGGATATTGGTAAAATTTTGTTATTTATTTATTGTGATTTTTTATGATGATGATGATGACAGTAAGATTATAAAGTCCACATAACTCATAACTACTAGCTCAAGTCCATTTGTTGTTTTAGTAAAACTAACTACTAGCTTAAGTCCATTTGTTGTATTAGTACTACTACCTTATCTGTAGTATCATTCCCATAGCAATTAGCCTTACAGACACACGACATTGTTATAATTCTTGTTGCATCTAACTAATGACAATAAACTATTTTGAGATCAACAATAGTCTATCAAATTTTAATAATAAAAGTTAATTGTTTTGTTCTATACTATTGTTACAGTCAAAGAATTTGATAGAAGATTATTAAGTTCAATTTGGATTTCATAAGTTAACACATAATCAATTTAAATGGTGTTACAAATGTTTTGAGAACGGGAATCTATAATTTTCATGTAACATATGCATTTAAAAAAATATATATATTTATCTTCTACTTTGTTAGAATTACAAAATTTATAATTTTTTTTCTCAAGATGTTGTAGGTTTTGTCAACCATTGGGTTTCACTATAAGCTTACGAGATTTTGTTCTTATTTTTGCAATATTTATTTTCTTCTTGATGCTAGCAAGAGTAAAGAGATAATTTTGATTTTCTAACTTAAAATAGATGACCTCTTTGTAATTAACCAACTTTTTCTTATTTTCATTTTACAACCATAGTTTTTTTTAAGTTAATTACAATAATACATTTAACGATGCCAATATTATTAAGGGCACCCTTGTTATGGTTGGGACCATATATGGATCAATGTCTTCAGACGTAGTACAACGATATGGGTTTGAAGCATTGGATGGATCTCCCTTACATTACCCTATGTGGAATTTGGATCGCCCGTAACTCTGCAGTTTTCAAAAATTCAATCAATTTATCCTTCAATATTGTTATGCAAATTGGATATTTATTATAGTATTTTTCTTATGAGGATATTCCAAAAGTGCCCCAGGGATTAAAAGAGATTTTTTTGGACAAGAGGAGGCCATGGGCCTTTTTTGATGGTGCTTGCCGACTAAGGGTGCCATGGTTAGGTTTCACTCTACTTCTATCCAAGAATCATAAGTTATGTTTCAAAGGAAGTTTAGGGCGTAGGACCAACAACTAGGGTGAGTTCAATGTATTGTTTTACTTACTTTGGTTTTCCTTTTCCATTCATGTTGCAAATTTGGAGGTGAAAGGTGACTCCCTTCTAACTATAAATTGGATGAGTGGGGACATACATTTGGTCAGCAACTCACTCCACTATTTGTCTCAAGAATTGTAGGTTTGGAAGTCTCTATTCAGTGCATCGACTTCCAACATTTATATAGAGAACAAAACTATGAGGTTACTACTATGTCTAAAGTTGGGGTGGACCTGGATGAAATACTTTTGTTCCGGAAGAATTTGACAATAGTGTTCCGCTCCTAAGCAGGAGAGACTGCTTATGATGAATATCAATTCCAAGACACTTATATGAAGTGACTTCTTCCAAGTTTTGTTATTGTAAACAAACTTAATGTATGTGAAATTCCTACACTTGATGAGCATTACGTTTGTTTTATGAATAAATTAAAAGTCACAAAGGTGATTCATGATTAAAACCACTTTCTCTAATGTTTTGTGTCATTGCTCTCTTATCTTATCATGAGCATTATATTTGGGTATATATATGAGATATGTTTGCATGTTATTGTTTTTCCATTGTTAAATTTTTGTACATTGTTAAGCTCTACTATGAAATTAACAATGGTCACGAGAGATTTGTTGGCATCAAAACGCTGCCTTTGATATCAAGTAGAGGAAAATCTAGTGTCACGTACCCCCACGATACACGACTACACTGATACTAATCATTGTGAAACCATAGTTATCTATAGGCTATATCCCCTAGTTAATAATTAAATTTAGTTAACCGGTTATTAAATTAACATTATAAATAGTCCCAATGGTTATTTCTACCCTTCTGATTTGACCGTACTTTCTCGACATTCCCGACATTAAGAATTAGAAGTCAGAACACTAGTGCAACTTATTTAAATCACTTTACCAATATCGACGTTTTGATCTCGGAATTCAGTTCTTCCAACGTCAGACATCAGATGTCAGCACGAGACATAACTTCGTTCTCAACGGTCATGTCGATTCCGAAGTCGGTACTTTGATGTTGGAACCTCGGCGTCGACACCGATATGATTATCCATTCACAATAATATGTCGATCTCAACTTCGGTACATCGAACCTTGGGAGTCGGCACTAGCTGAATAACAATTTTCCAACGCTTTCTGATGTCGACATCGACATTAGAACTACGGGTGATCCACATGTACATTGGGCATTGTCACCCTCCGATTCAGAAGTGGGATCAAAACCACAACTCCAAAAGCCAACCCATTCATAAGTTGGAATGATTCCTCCGTCAACATTGCCACTTTGACATTGGCACCAAAGTTCCTCTCCGATGTGGGTCCTACCACATTTGAACTTAAAAGAAACATCAAAAAAATCTCACATGCACTGGGATCTATCACCCTCAAGACTTGGAAGTCAAAATTTAGGAATCAGAATGGAACCACAACTCCACAAGGAAACCCCTGATTCCAACACAGTACTTCGACACGTCGGCAACTAACTTGTTGTTTAACAACATACTCCGTCGATATTTTTCCTTTTGTCCTTAGACATTGGCATTGGAAACTCAAAAATATTATTTTGATTTAAAATTTGTGTGCATATGTAAATTAAACATGCACAATGGGGATTAAATTGATCTAGACACATGATTCATGTATATACAAGCATAATTAGACACAGACATCAATTAAAGATGTACCATATTCAAATAAATAAGAACAATTATGTTAACAACGTAGATCCAAACAATTGGTTGTGTAAGAGCGATTTTCCACCCAACCATAGGCACTCTGTCCAACATATATTCTTTATGTTGAGATTCCACCCCCAAGCTGGGCTATGAGGCTACCAGGGCGAAGAAAACAACTATAGGCTTCTCTCTCTCAGCCCAAAACCCATTCTTCTCTCTATGCTTAGCCAAATGCTCATACAGAGCTCTACAAGGATCTCACTTAGCTCTCATTGCCTTGGTTTCCACAATACCTACCCTACACAACACCCTTCCTGGCTCAAGCATCCCCTTCATCGATCCAAGGTTCTCTTGGGAGATACATCTTGTTGATTACTTCTAGTTTGTGCATATAAGAAGATCAATCTACCAAATGTTTTTGGAGAACCACTTGTAGCCTAAATTCATGGCTATGCAAGCATCTATGAGTGGCAGAAACTCAATGGGAAAGTTCCCTAGGTTGCCCAACCTCTCTTCTCACCTACAACCATCAATTTCCTTCCTGAATCTCTTCTCTATCTCTTTGCTCGAATTTTCCTAGTTATACACAGTTATTAACAACAGTACAAATATCTCTCCATAACATCGATCTGCATGCCCCCGATTAATATGCAAATGAGGGTAGCCCCCCATGAGGTATGAGAAAATCGTGCAAAGACAACTGAAATGGCTTCTCACGGTAGAATAAAGGACTCCTTGTAGCTGCAGACTGAATCCTAGTAGCTGAAAAAATTGTCACACAAGTGGACTAAGCTCCATGCTTCAATAACTACACGAGGTGACGTTTCCCACTAACCTCACACATGCATTCAGTGATTGGAAAACAACCAAAGAGGAGATAATTGGCTTATTCAAGGCACCTTATAGAATTAGATGAGTTCTAAATTTGACACTTGGCAACAAAGGATAGTTTCCCACAAGCCCCCTTTCCTCTTCTCCTCTGGTGGAATCATATCCCCTTTGGCGCTCTTTACACAACCATTCTTGGACCATTTTATTACTTATGCACATATTATTTACATAGTTTTTCAAGTTACCGTGACAAGCCAACCATAAGGTCCAATAAACATATTTACAATATACATGCCTAGGCATTCACTAGTTGGGTCTTGGCCTTGAGCTCCGCACTAGGAATCCATACTAGTGTATTTACATCATTTAAATAATTCTGATTTAATACATTCCAAGTCAAAATTGGGGATATTACATATAGATCCTAGATCATTGTGTTGGAGGAAAGCTTGGTTCAGAAGGTTTGTTTCACTTATATGAATATTTGTCATTTTATGTGAGTGAGATCTTCAATCTGGTGTGTCATGTTTAGTTCTACTTCAGAGGGAGGTTGTAAGTATTTTTGTAGTAGAAAATGGATTCTAACAAGTCAGGTAACAATAAATTTGTTGACTTGACCTCAATCTTTGGATTTGAACACAAAGTATTTTCTTATTGTGAGAGCGTTAAAGGATGTCATCATGAAGGACAAGAAGCTTGATACTATGAAGCAAAGGAATTATGACAAGATGAATGAGAAGAATATTTCCTTGATTGAACACAACTTGTCAAACTCAATGTTTATGAATGTGTTAGGGGAAAGTACAACAAAGGGTCTTTGGGATAGGATCAAGGAGATATATAAGTCTAAGTATCTCATGAACTTGATGTTATCAAGGAATAATTTATATGTGCTTAACATGAAGGATGGTGATAGGATGATTGATCATTCAAATATTTTTAATACTCATGAAAATCAATTGAAGGCCACGGGGGATGTGGTGATGGATGTTGAAAAATGTATTTTATTTCTTTGAATTGGACCTTAATATTAGGCTTAAATTATTGTTTCCATTAGTGGGAGCGCTAAGGTGGAGAATCTCGAGAAAAATGAGGTTGGTGGACAATTGTTACAAGAAGGAACAAGGTGTATTTTTGAACTCACCGTGAATTTAGAAGCATGAATGAAAAAATGGTGTCGAATAGAAGAGGAATGAAAAAATTTATGACAGTAGATCCAAAATTAAGAGGGAGATATTCAAATAGAGCAAGGAAGCGATGATAATTAATTTGTTGGAAGTGTAAGCAAAAGGGGCACAATAAAATTGGCCTTATTGTTGAGATTTATAATGAGAAAGATGACTCTTGTGTTATGGTTATTAACATGGATTCTATTTTTATCTATATGCTTAACACACATTGTGCAAGAGAAGGAATGGTTGGTGGGTTATAGGGCTTATTTCCATTTGGTTCGAAATAGGGAGTATTTTAAGGGATATGAGATGGTTGGTGAGTTCTAGGGATGATTTCCATATGGATCCACATGGGGAGTAGTTCAAGTGATATGAGAAGGTTAAGAATGGAAAGATCATTCTTGGTAGCAATTCCAATTATGAAATTATTGTGAAAGACAATGTGAAGAATATAGATGGAAAAGTGAAGCATTCATGCAACCAATAAGCTTTGATTCAATTCACAAGATCTAAAAACCATGCAAACACATGAGAGTGGAAAAAATAAATATATTTTTATTCATTCTCCATCCTAACTATTAAAATGAAGGTCCAACCCTTTATAACTACTATCTGAGATTTTCGAAAAATTCTAATTTTAGAAAATTATCGCATGGCTATGAAACTAAACACCAACTATAAGCTAACTAGAACAACACTAGTTGTCAACTCACTTTTCTAATTAGTTTTATAAACTGAGATATAACTGTTAATTACAAACTAAAAAAAATATCGCAAAACACTAAAACCTCAATTTGAGGCCTTATATGAGGGAATTTGGCCTAAGAAAAGTGTCAAAAAAAAATCCAATCAGAAGTATTTGATTGGACACTGCATTGAACACTTCGAAATACAACTTCCTATTAAATTTGATCCAAAATGGATAACTGAGGAAAAATTGATGACCCTCACAAATCCCTGCTTTTAGTCTCTTGTTTTTTTAGCCTTTAGAAATCACTACATGTAGAAAGAGCAAGTTGATAAAGTCGACTTGAAGGATAGTTGACTTAGTCAATCAGCCAACTAAGTAGATGGGCCGACTTAGTCGATTAGCTGACTAAACTAGAGATTAGGTCGGCCACCTAAGGTCATGTCGGTTCACCGAACCGATAGGTAGTTATTTTGTAACCGTTCTGTAATCATATATATTAGGCCGTTGAGCCAAATAAGGACTCATTTCAGTTCTTTGTGTTGTATGGACTCATTTGTATAATATAATCTGTTTATTCACCTATTTGTTCTTATCTCTTGTCTCTATTTTATATTTATATATGTTTTAGTGTGTATTATTGGTAACCTTATGTGATCTGTGAGATTACAACATTGGTTCCATTGCCAAGACTACATGACTGAAATGTATGCAAATAGATGATACCAGAGTAGGAGATTAAGGACTGGTGGGAACGTAAAGTTGCAAACTATTTGCAGAATTACGTGTGAAGGAACATATTAACAATCGCACAAGCAAAAGAAATATTTTTCACAGAGACGCATGAAAAGTTTGTCGAATCAGTGCCCCAAATTTTGAAGAAATTCCTGGATGAGAAAGACGAATGGGATTAAAGAACAACACTTGCTGGAAAAATTGATCTGCGAGATGTAGAACAGTTGGTGGCGGGGTATGGTTAAGACAAACTTGTTGGAGTGGTTTGAGAAAATCGCCGACGACTTCTGTGAGGAGCAAGCAGTCGAAGACAGAACTTCGGTGGAAACAGTCAAGGAGAAATTTTACACAGATCTCACCGAACAATTCCTGTGTTCCTTACCGACCTTGCTGTTCAAATTCCTGATTGAGAAGGGAGTAGGACATATTGTTGAACCTCGTCCATCACTTCACGAATTACCATCAAACTCTAACTGGGCGGAGAAGCAGAGGAAGTGGGAAAAATTCATTACAGAAAGGGAGTGGGAATACTTCCTAAGAAAATAGACTGAACTATCTGGGATTTCTAAAAAGCGTCAGGTAGGCTATGGGGGGGTAGTTGGTCATATGTTGAGATAGAGTATAGTGGATCCTAGTTGACTAGAACCAGATACCAGTCACCAGTAATGAGCAATCGACTAAAAGGGAACTCAAGAGAATAGTATCATATGAAGGTATGTCGGACATTCAGAAACTACAGAGAGAAGAGAGACAACAAAGGAGGGAAGCAAGACGAGAAAGATCCTTAGAGTTGCACAGAGGAAGGAGTCCTAGGGTGACTGACAGAGAAGAGAATCCGCCTGAGTCGGGGACTGACAAAGAAGAGAATCCACCTGAGTCGGGTCATTACCAACATGAGGAAGGCGTCGAACAAGAAGCATCCCCTACGGAGGAAGAATTGTGGATAGAGCAGCCAGATGCTCTCCAATTAAGAGCTCCCAATGAAGGAACAACCCCCTCTCGATTGAATCCGCGTACTCGAATACAGACTATTGTCGAAGAAGACCTCCGACTACGAGCTGGTGACTTTAGTATATGGATTAGACTAGGCGATGACACGTACACTGGACAACACCTCATTATATGTCGACCAGAGGAAGGGAATTGGGTGATCTTTCAAGCGGCACCCTCCCACCGAAGTATCCACTTACTCCTACTGACACATGAAGGAGCACCCCCCGCCAAACACAGCTTTAGAAGACACAGACCATTCAGAACTGTGGGTAAATAGTTGCAGTGGACCATCGACAGCAGAAGTCGACATCAATCGAATGCAAGTCAATGAAGAATCGAAAACCGATGGGAACAAAAGTTCCATCGACCAAAGTTCCGCAGAGATGAACACACCAATAACCCCACCACCCTCACCACCACCCCCACCTACACCGCCGCCACCTCCTGAGAGCAGCGACAGTGATTCAGACATGGGTCACGGATCAGCTCACATTCCTCTATATGAGGGGGATGAGGACACCATATGGCATTGGTTCGTCTGCGAGTCGACTTGGGAGGCCAACCAAGTTACAGACAAAGATAGACAAATGGCACAGTTCGCCGGTGCCTTAAGGAAAAGGGCATTGACATGGTACATGACCTTTTCGGAAAGACAACCTAGAGCAACAAAAGTCGAGATTAAGGCAATTTTTGTCATTTTTCAAAACTCCAGACGCTAAGCACCTGGCCACAAAAAAACTAAAAACCACATCACAAAATCCAGGGGAATCTGTCCACGACTACGATAAGTGTTGGAAAGACCTATTGAGCCAGCTGGATTATGTTATAGATGAACAGTTACTAATCCAGTGGTTTCTTGCAGGGCTATCTCAAAAAGTGCACCAACACATCAGTCTGCAAACGTTCAAAACTTACGAAGACGCGCTAACAAAATCTCTTCAGGTGGAGATGGACGAGGACATACCCACTTACCCCACGGACCAAATATTGGAAGAACAGCTCGAGAATGTACAGAAGTCTCTAAAAGAGTTAAGCCTCAAGAATCAGGAGATTCGGTGCACCAAATGCTCAACGGCCGACCATTCCAAAGATAACTGTCGACAGGATTACAGCCGACAGGACGTTCGATTCGTGCAGACCAAGTCCTTTTGCGACATTTTCCAGGAGCATGGAGATCACTCGATGAAAGATTTCCCATTCAACATGAAGAACGGAAAGGCCTCCTGGTGTGCCATCTGCGAGACCAAAAGTCATAACACAGCTGACTGCCAGTTGAACCTCAAGAACTGGTAGAACTATCAGGCAGTCTACTAAACTAATGTAGTAGCACAACATAACGAGCAAAACAATCTAGCAAACGATTAGAACGGTCAGAGATATGATGGTCGATGATATGAGCGCCAATACAACAATCGACATGCAGGCTATGGAGGAAGAGGTCGATTCCCTGGGAATCGCGACAACCAACCGCGTCAACCCATCTAGTGCTTCACATGTTATAAAGAGGGACATCGGTACGCAGACTCTCCATATAAGGACAGAACTGATCTCAAATTCTGTACTCACTGTGGGGTAGGGGATCACTCACTGGAGGATTGCCCTACCATGTTAGAAAAAATTCATACGAAAAAAATGTTAATGTCTTGTCCTGTGTGCAAAAAATTGATGTAATAAACACTAAAAATTTACATATTGTAACTCGACAAGGAACAAAAACAAGAGCTGATAACCCATGAATCAGTAAAATAAAAACCAAAAATGTCTATCCCGACCCATTGAAATAAAAACAAATATACAAAGAGGCAACTAATGTATTCAAAGAAATTGCACGACAAGAAAATGTTCATGACACTCGACACAACGCAATAAACGAATTAATCTAGCTCGTTCAACAAGAAAACTCAGTATCCCAGTTCATCGATTTGATGTATGAAATAAAATGTACCAACTCTGAAAAACAAACAAAGAACATCTACAGCTTAAATAAAAAAGACAAAGGTGATGCTGACCCACTTGTCAACCTAGAAATCGAGGGATACCATGTCCGACAAGTAGTGCTCGACTTCGACTTACAAGTAAGCATCATGACTCGTGACACTTGGGAACAAATGGGCCAACCTCGACTCAATGAGTCAGGCATATACCTGAAACTAGCCAACCAAGGACTAATTGAACCCATTGGAGTCTAGAAAAACGTCGACACGACTATAAAAGGAATCTCGAACAAGGTCGACTTCGAAATCATCGACCCAAAGGAAGGATCCAGTTCCTTCCCAGCGCTAGTTGGTCGACCTTGGGGTAGAAAGATGAAAGCATCCATATCCCTGGACAAGGAACGAATCAAATTAAAAGGAAATGGACAAAAAATCATTGTACCCATTCATCCATCTCAAGGGGAACCTTGGACTGAACCTATTGATGAAGAAGTCGATGTCCGACAACTCTACCAAATCCACAACAATGCAGATTACACAAAACCAAATATCCATGGAGAACTTCACTTAGGCAACCAAGACTCAGTTGGTTATAATTCCGATGCTAAATTATATGACTGGGAGATCGAGAACTACAAAACACAAGCAAGAGGGTGCTGGACTATACAAAAAGTGAAGAAAAAGCCAACCCAATAGTTCTTCATAGTGTCCATTGTCCCAAAAATCTTTGAGAAGAAAATTAGGGAACACCCTACCTTACAACCGACCAACCTGCATACTACACAAGTACCGAGATATAAGGAAAGGGAATCACCAGTCATGCATGTCGAACAAGTTTCCAAAAATATTGGTGAACATGGCCGACTTCAAAGCCTAGTTGAAACTTTTATAGGACAAGCTGCTAGATGGTGGGATACCCATCAGACAAGACTACAGACCTGGACAACTGCTTCGACTTAATTTGTCGAAAGGTTTGGAGGAAAGAAGTTAACCCAACAGGCTTAGATACCTGTATTCACTCAAGGACAGAACCCAGAAGATCATATCAAAACCTGTGAAAAGGAGTGGAGAAGACTTGGATACAAGGATGAACGAGCATGGCCACACTTACTCCCATCAACCCTCGCCGACTTACCAAATGAATGGTATAAGATGGAAGAATCTAGAGGTGAAACCTTCTTATGGCACGAACTCAGGGAAAATTTTCTTAAAGATTTCAACTTTGTACCTCAAAATGAAAATTTGGTCGAAACAACAAAAAAAATTAAAGAATTTATCCAGCCGACTGAAAATAAACCCTTACAAGATCACCGACAGACAAGGAAATGTAACAAAATACAAACACATCTAAAGCCACAATCGACAAGATTACAGTTAGAAAATGAAAACACAGAAGGAAAAAGCTTTAGATGGAAATCCAACCATGTCGAAACGATAAAACCTATTTGCACCATCCTGAAAGTTGAAACAACTGACAAACAAGATACCGACAGAATGACTGCAACCGACTTCCCTGCCACATTCTCACAGTTCAAAGAAGGAAGTCGACCAATCAATGAAGCCAAAGCACCAAAATGGCTAGATGCTAAAGTCAAAACTAAAGAATTTGACATCTCAAATGATGATCAACCAAAAATGGCAAAGATTGGTGACTACTGGAGTGAAGAACAGACCACAGAGATAGTGAACTTACTAAAGGAATTCCAAGATGTATTTGCTAGAGATTACAAAGACCTCAAAGGCTTAGTCCACGAAATGGGAGAAATGAAAATTGATACTAAACCTGATGTTCGACCTGTGAAGAAAAGGCCTTATAAACTAGCTCACAAATACAAGGATACAGTAAAAAAAGAAATTGATAACGTGTTGGCAGCAGGCATCATCTACCCTATCGACCAATCAGAATGGGCAAGTCCAATGGTGGTACAACCTAAGAAACATGACCCGACCAGACTAAGAATTTGTGTCGACTTCAGGGAACTAAACAAAGTAACACTGACAAACCCATTCCCAACCCCTTATGCAGATGAAATCTTGATTGAATTTACAGGACATGAATGCTACTCATTCACAGATGGATTCTCAGGCTATAACCAAGTGCAAATAGCTAAAGAAGACCAGAAGAAGACAACCTTTGTGTGTGAATTTGGTTCCTTTGCTTACAAAGTTATGCCTTTTGGATTAAAGAATGCACCTGCAGTGTTCTCTCGAATTGTTTTTAAAACATTTCAAGAATATATTTGTAAGACCATGGCAGTATACTTTGATGACTGGACAATATACTCCACGCTAAAATATCATTGCAAATGGCTCCGACTTATGCTGGAGAGATGTCGACAGATTCAACTCTCCCTAAACATCAAGAAATGCATATTTGTGACCCCCATAGGGATATTATTAGGGCACATTGCCTATAAGGAAGGTATTAAGGTTGACTTTGAAAAGATTAAAATTATCCTCGACCTGAAACCACCAGTAAACCCCAAACAAGTCAGGGTGTTACTTGGCCACACAGGCTATTACAGAAAATTCATAAGATATTATTCAGATATGACATATCCTCTTGAAGAACTATTAAGGGAAGACCAAGAGTTTAACTGGACAGAGGAGTGCCACATATCATTCGAAAAATTAAAAAGAAAACTAGTCGAAGCCCCCATCCTAAAGTTTCCAAATTGGTCAATCAAATTCCATTTTCATATTGATGCACCAGGCCTCGCAATAGGAGCAATCCTAACTCAACCAGGAGACGATGGAATGGATTACCCTATAGTTTATAGCAGCTGAAAATTAAACAAGGCTGAAAGAAACTATTCGACCACAGAAAGAGAAGCCCTAGGAATGGTCTTTGCACTACAAAAATATCGACATTATCTATTAGCTAATCCATTTATATTCTATACAGACCATCAGGCCCTGAAGTACCTCGTCAATAAACCACTACATCATGGAAGGATCTGTCGATGGCTACTTCTTTTCCAAGAATTTGAGTTTGAAGTCGTTGTCTGACCAGGAAAGTTAAATGTAGGTCCCGACCATTTATCCCGAATCGACACAGGAGAAGAACCAATAGGAGTCGACGACGACTTACCTGATGCACATTTATTTCGGATAGAAGAAGTCCCAACAAAACTAGAAGAAATGGCTCAGTTCTTAGAAGATGGTGTTGAGGCCCGAAAATTCGTAGGCGGCAACAGTGAGGGATTCTCCCCAATCAACGTTCCCAACTAGCTCGTTGACTGTTTGGTATAGGGAATCCGTCCGGTTTACGGTCCGGCTACCGTAGGTCAAAGTAACAAAATGAAGGCTTTACCGGTTGCGGCTCGGTAAACCGGACGGATTCCCTATACCAAACAGTCAACGGGCTAGTTGGGAACGTTGATTGGGGAGAATCCCTCACTGTTGCCACCTGCGAATTTCTGGGCCTCAATAGTTTTGGCGCTAGAAGGAGGGCCGCCAGTGCATGGCTGGCCGAGGAAACCTGTTTTCCCGAGAATATTCCACCGGTAACAGTTCTTAAAGTAGTGGGTTTCATAATCCAATTTCGGAAGAAAGAGAACATCTATATTCTGTTGGTAACGAAATTGTTAATGATCTGAGAAGGCATACCAGGGCATACGTAAAGAAGATCGGAGGATTGCCAATCATCCCTGAATTGCCCAGAAGAGAGTATAAAAGGAAAGATCGTCCTGTAACAGAAGACTTAGTGTTGGTGGGAGACTAGGAAGAGCTTGTAGAATCTGCTTTACAAGAGGTTGTACTACCTTTGAACCAAGAAGGCCCAGAAACCCCCCACAGTTCTCCTGCTCATACTCCAGTTGGTTCACCTCCTCACTCGCCACCCAGACTCATGGCGGGAGTAAATGCTAATCCACCAGCTAACCCACCTAATCCACCTCCTGCATGGAGAGCCAGATCACCATTAAACCTTACACCTCCTTTACATGACCTACCTCAAGCCTTTGACAAGATGTTTCCCAAGTTTGATCCCAATGAGAAAATACTAGTAGATGATCACCTATAAATCTTTTACTTGGCAATTGAAGGATTAAGGGCCGGGGAACATGAATACGTGGTATGCAGACTGTTCCCGCATACCCTTAAAGGAGTTGCAGCGTCATGGTACTTTGGATTGCCTGCTAACTCTATCCCTGATTGGGATACCTTCGAAAGAATCTTCAAAAGCAAGTATGCAATTCAGAAAACTCATGCAGCTCTCATGAAAGGGCTGTGCGCGTTGAAGAAAGAAAGAAAAGAAAAAGTGCACAGTTTCACTCAAAGGTTTGCAGCATATCTCAAGAACTTCTCTGAAACAGATAAGCCTTCAGACAAAGTTCTTATTGAATACTATACTTCAGCTTTAGGCCCTGATCTGGCCATGTTTGCCAAAGGTAGGGCCAAGCCTACTTTGACAAAAACCTATGAAGAAGCAGAAGTGGTGGAAGCTGAAAGAGAAAGCATTGAAGACTATCCAGAATAGTCTGGAGAGAAGGGCACAGGAAGAAAAGCCTTATTGTTTACTAAGCCTAAGGAAGAAAAGTCTTCAGATTTGGAAAATATGGCCAAAATGATGCAGAAACTTTCCAATAAAATCATAGATATGGAGAAAGAAAAGGAAGCACAAAAGTTTTATAAGCCATATTATAAGAAAAGAGATGATAACCACCAGTCTCAACCTCCTCCGCACAATACTGCATCTATGAATTTAACAGAGGTAGGCTTGGATAATTTTTGCACATTCCACCAACAACCACACTCTGAGAAGAATTGTCCGCAGTGGATAAATTCGATGACGTTGGTCATGAATCAGCTGTTAGATTCTAGATTGACAAAAGATGGAAATGAAGAAAGAAAAGAAGATTCTATTTCTACGTCTACTAAAGAACAGGAAGAGGAAACCATGGCTTTATGGAATTCTGTCTCACTATTTGATGCTGAAGAAGAAAAGACTCAGGGGTGCAAGGACGTTATGGAAACCAACGTAGCCACGAGGAGCCAGGGGACGGTTAAGGAAGATAGTCTTATACTCCCAAAGATTAAGAGGTTGCAGAGAAATGTTAAGAAGAAATTTCAAGACAAATCTTTGGCTGATAAAATTCCAGAGTTCACTATCACTAGCCAAGATCCTAGACAGAGTGACGCGCAGGCCGAGCCCAGTGAAGAAAATGCTGGAAAACTCCATCCCATTGAGCAGCCGATGGATTATGACATTGTGGAGGATTTAAAGAAGATAAAGGCGACTGTTCCACTATTCAAAATGTGTAAAGTGCCGCAGCAAAAGGAAAGACTGTTGAAAGCACTTGAAGCATCGGATGAGAAGCTGCCCGCTAGCAACCAACCTCAGGA